>JAQQZX010000023.1:29244483-29259036 GCA_030068355.1 Notoglanidium maculatum | reverse complement strand
CTGGGAGACCCGGGGATCGAACCCAGGACCTTCTTGCTGTGAGGCGACAGTGCTAACCACCGCACCACCGTGCCACCCCTACGGTTTTATATTATACACATATCAGATGAGATCAACTTTCAGTGCTCTGGATGTGGAGAGATGCTTTCTCTAAGATCTTCTGACTCTAGGAGCTACATACCTACTAGGCTGATGCAATCAGATATTGTATGAGTTGTCTCGCAGTGAGCCTCTGCCCAGGGAATGGCAAGGAGGTGCTTCAGCTCATTTGAAGCATCTCTAATAGAGGAAAAAGTTGATCTGTTAGTTTCTGCAAACCGGAATTATTATTATTTATTTTTTCATGGCAGACAATGGACTGTTCTTTCATTTGTTTCCCACTTATTGCCGGACTAGTTTTGCATCGACTCATACCAGCAGAACCTCAAACTTGTCTTGGGAAACTTCAGTCTTGTCTAAATGAATGTTAAATAATATAAATGAAATAAAAGCACTTGTGAAGTGGCTGTAGAAATAGGAGACTCCTCAGACATCTTTTCTCAGCTGCTCAGTGGAGCACGGCTCTAATTTCTTACAGATCAAACAGCAGTTTCACATGGCACAAACTATTTTCCTCCATGCCTTCAGGCAGAGGCATATGAGGTTATATAAATCCATGCCAGGCTATAATACCTCACAATTACATGTTTTATAACTCTTCCTGCTCTGCACTACTAAGTCTGAAACATGTCTATCCGTCTGAAAAATGTGGAGGGGGGAAAAAGTGATTGTTCTATTTTGAGGCTATTTGGAGAAGAAAATAATTAGCTCATTCTTAACCTCCTAAGCTTCTTTATATGTCCAGTCCTATTACGCAATAACTACATGGAAAACAAAGTAAGATGATTAATCTAATTTTGCATTGTAAGTGTGAGGGAACCATTCATGGCTCTCCCAGGAGTTTGAAAGGTTGAATGAATGTGAAATTTAAAAACCTTTAATAATGAGGTGCTCAGAGAAAAGAAAACATCAACAAAGAGCTGTGAGACTGAAAGCCTGTAGGCTAATCAGCTAATTAGCTGTTCTATAGGAATCAACGAGCTAAGCTAAGCCTTACCAGGCAGAGGGATGCTAAACAAATACAACCTCTTGTATGTTTGAGATAACATAGCTAACTCTAGGTCATATTCTACTTCAGTTTTAGCTGTAAACTGAGTTGATGCTTTGAGCGATTTCTCAGTTTGCTATGCTAAAAATGCAAATGGGTGTAAAAATGTCCTTTATTTACTCCGTATGAAGACTCAACTCAACCTTATAAAAATAAGTCATGTTGTTAATCAATAAAATGGAGCATTATGTAGATATATACATAAAGCAGGCAGGGGCGTGGTTGAGGCGGATCTTGAGGCAGAGGTTTAGGGGACGATCCACAGGGTAATGGCTGAAACTTGCATAAAATTTGAAGTTGACAAGGTGGGTCTTACTGGGTCGCTTTGCGAAATGGTCTTTTCCATTCAACTTAAAGTCATTATACTGTGTTACTAACAATAGGCCTCATTTATCAATGTAGATACAAGTGGATCTGTTCATAAGTAGGTTGTATGAACATGCATACAACAAAACAACAAAATAGAGATTCATGAAAACCTTATCATTTTGCAAAAACATTTGTATCCTACTTGTGCTCCTTAGTGTTTAAAATTATGCATAGGAAGGGTAACTAATATGAACCTCACTTGATTAGCTTCAAATCCTCTAAATTGCAATGAGTTACTGCACTTTTGTATACCAATTACACACCAAGTTTAAAAAGCTTATGTATTTCAATTAAACACATAAATTTAATGAAACCTTTCTGAAACACAGTCGATTGATATTAAAGGCATTAACTAAAGATATAAAAAATAAAAAATAAAAATTGTTTCTATCTTTGTCTTGATGTTCATATTTATGCCATTATTTATAAGCTATAGTATGTTGCATTATGTAGATTATTACATTAGCTAACTAACTAGAGTCTTGCAAAGCTAGTATTTTATTTTTTATGATCACTGGTCAGAATAAGTATATTAAAACCACAAGTATATGGTTTTCAAGGACATCCTTTTGCAAAATGTACGCAGAGGGATACTTTTCATCCCAATGGTCTACTGTACTTCAGAGCACGCAAACATTCATTCAATCATTCATTCATTCAACAAATCAGTCATTTTTATCAGAGATACGCATACAGTGTGCACTTGTGTGTAAATGTCTTTTTCCTGAGCCCAAGGCTAGTGTCTTTACCTGCTACACAGCCAAACACACAGTCATTAGCACACACACGATCAGAACAATTTAGTTCAATGACTCTTTTTTTGGCCAATAATGTAATCTCCATTTCGTGTTATGCCTATAATGTGATATTTGAGCATGCTTCAATTTGAGGCTCAATGAAAGCCTGCCATTTCTGTACTGAGACTGTGAATGAAACTATAAAGCACTTCAGGCCGGGCTCAGCTGCTTTTATTTAGCCATGGGGTTCTGTATATTATAATTATGAATAAAATATGTACAATATCAATTTTGGAGACCAGCCTTTAAATACCATGTGATACATATCAGGCCTGAATTATTCATATTCAGATCACTTTATCAAATTGTAGCCCAAATATTGTCGCATACAAGAGTTCAAGCTGCAGATCTCCTTCTGTACACCGTTCCCTGCTGTCAGCCATCTTGCAGGAAGAGTTTGTTCCTTTGACAGACGTCTTCCTCTCGGTGATGGGTGTCTTTACTCCAGGGCCAATATGAACTGATTATCACGTGTAATCAGGAGACACTCCTGATTTTTTTTTGGAACAAATACCTGCAAATAGAACAAATGGTAGTGGATAAAGCTGGATAGCCCTGCTCCAAATCTTCTACTCTATAGCTCCTCGTGAACATATTGGTTAGATGTCACCTTTGGAAAAGTGAAAAAAGCCTCTAGACATGCTGTTAGGCTTGCTTCGCAGAAATCAAGTAGAAATTTTGGACACTGTGACAGGTTAATGCATGGTCAGACAGTTTTTAACCCCTGTAGTACTAGAGGCCCTTGGAATCGTTCCCCAGCTAGCTTCCTACCCCCCCCCCACACACACACACACACACTCTTTCACGATCTTTTACAAAGATTAATGACTATGTGCTTCCAAAAAGGCTCTCCTACCCCTGCCTGGACTTCTTAAGCAAGCCACTGGGTTATTCAGCTAGAACTGGAAATGATAAGTGGATGTGCTGGACTACACAGCGTGTGGCTTTGATATGCAGGGATTATTTACTGAATGAAGGAGCCAAGACGAATGCAATGAGCTCCAGTATCCTTTAGTGCAAAAGACACCCCCTCCTTTCCCCAAACTAGGAGTCGTGTCTCTTGAATTACAAATGAAATCATGAGAGAAACTCACAATCTCCTCCATGTATTATTTTTTTAATTAGAATATAAAAAATGGATTTTTGTGCGCTCGTATTTTAAATTATTACTGGAGTCGCATTCAAGCAAGACACATTTAAATTAAAAGTGTACATGCTATTTTGGTCTTGTGTCACTTTCCTAACACGCAGCACTAAGCATAGGAACTTAGCAATAGAAATGGACAGACTACCCAGTCCGTTTACCTCCAGTAAACAAACTAGGCTCAAATCACATACTTATATACTATTTTAGACCATTATTCAGCACTCATACTAACACTAATCAGTTTCACTATTATGCTTAGTGTTCAAATTTTAAAAACCTCTTCTGGATTTTCTAGATTAAATGTAAGGCTAGATTTTTTGACTGAGATGAAGATCATGACAACTACCATGACGTCAGAATATTTAACACAGACAGGCGTAAAACATTGAAACATTTTTCAGTTTGACTTGGAAACCTAGCAGACAGAGATGTTTTGGTTGTGACCTGAGAACTAGTGAATTTCACTTTTAATCTTCAAGATGTACAGTACATAGGATACACAGCAAGTGTGTGAACAACGAGTGTGTGCTTCTGCACTTGCAATGCACTTCGCATTAGACCGTATCACACCACCGTGCTGTGGATTATTTTCCTATAACAATACAACTCTTCCCACTAGACTGGTAAAGCAGTTCTCAGGAATATTCCTTTGGTTTTTAGTTACTTACTTACTGCACATAGGTATTTCTAACATCGTAATGTTCAATTGATACTGTAGTCCTAAAATATAAAATGTAGTGTGGTCAAGTCTTTGGGTCGCAGGAAATTCATAATGTCCATTAGGGATCTTTAGCCCTGCTTCAGTGGGCGTTACGAACGTCTCTAAAAGCATGATCATACAAAATTGGGTGCTTGTCACAAAGGAAAAATGTTATTCAACTGCACTAGAAAGTATATAAAAAGCTTCACTTTATCACCGAACATAAAGTCATTACATTCCTTAAGTTTAAGTTTAACGAGGAACTGGATTTCAATGGACCTTGGTTCAACTTAGCATCTAAGGACGCAATATTGCATAAACATTTCTAATGTCCTTTATATGCAATTTATTAATGCTGAACATGGTACGCACACAAATTTCAGGAGATTATGATTAATGATAGTATACCGTATATTTAATTGGTGTTCAGCATCACAATGAGTGTGAAATCCGTTTAGATCTTCAGCAGTGTCAACATTACGTGTGCCTTGTTGTTTTCTACCGTTTCATGCTCATATTTTCTGGATCCAGTTTCTTGTTTTTCTCAAACCAATCAAGTGAGTTGTCTAGAAATAAGCTTTTGTACCATCTGTCAGCGTCCTTGTGTTCTTCCCCTGCTGGAACGTCTCATTTCCTGGTTTCCCACATGGCGATCCTGTCTGCTGACCCCAGGGCACCTGTGTCTCTGCAGGTTAATTAAATGAACAGACTAACTGGTTCACTGCGCAGGGTATTGAATAATTACAGCACTATAGCTGTACAAACAGCAAAGTGTTTAGAAGAAAACTGCTCCTGCATGGGGGTAAGAGATATTGTGTAGTTCTGACATACTTGTCTAGTGTTAACAAGTAAATATTAGGGTATAATGCAACGCCGTTATCTGCACCTGTAACTGTTTAGTGCTCAAAATGCTCCTATTTGCTTTCGTATCCAGATTCCAAACCTGAAGTGGGAGAGGTCTATACCGGAAGGGATTTTATTGTGTGTGTGTGTGTTTGTGTTAACCTTAGTACTATAGAAACACTGGTAAACCATAAAAAAACAGGATTCTGAAAAAGTAGCAGTTTGCAGAGCATAGCCTTAGTCAATGTATTCATATTGGGTTACATGCCAAATATATTTATATATATTTTACAGATTGCAGCTGAGCTTTCCATGACTTCCATTTCCAACTTTGCCTGAAAATAAACACATTCTCCTTTTAAAGAAACTCGGAAATTGCACAGCCATGTTATAAGAAGGACAATATATTCACTGTGAGGTTTTAATGCATAAAAAGGTAAGGTCTTACCTTGAGTTAATAAAAGTCCCTCCAATTTCTTGTGCTGTTTTCTTATTCATGAGGCTGGAAGACTCGTATCGCACTTGATTACCTTGGACGTGTGCAGTTGTGACAAGCACATTAATGTTACACGTACTTTCACACGCACAGGGTCACTGGGAAGATAACGATGAAGCCTGCTCATGATAAAGTGCCTCTGCTTGAAAATGTTTATAGTGACTCTGTAAACAAAGGATGAATATTCAAACTCATACTCCATTTCACTTCCTGTTCCCAGAACAGTGATGGTCCCTGAACGATGTTGCCCAGGTCACCAGTTGATGCCTGTATATCAGTAAAGTATTTTCATTCACATTTTAACGATGCTATATTTCTAAATAATACTTCATTATAAGTATTTTTCCAGAAATGTTCATCAAAGCATCCATCATGAAAGTGACTATTAACTGACCTGACTAGCTCTTCTGTTCAGTTCTAAATTCTGCAATATACTGTAGCTTGGTAGTCTTGGTTTGCTAAACTGTGTACAGCGACTAGATGATCAAATTTCTCTTAGGGAATATATCCATCCATCCGTCCATTATCTATATGCTAATGCATTAAACGTAACTGGAAAGTTGGAATATATCCATCCATCCATCCATTATCTATACCGCTCATCTGTCAGGGTCGCCTGGAGCCAATCCCAGCTGACTACAGATGAGAGGCGGGGTTACACCCTGGGTAATCTATCACAGGGCTAACACAGAAACTACATCTTTGGGCAATTTAGATTAGCCCGTTGACCTAATCTGCATGTGTTTGGGCTGTGAGAGGAAACCGGAGCACCCTGAGGAAACCCACGCAGGCATAAGGAGATTCGATTCGAACCCAGAATGTTCTTGCTGTGGGGCGACGTTGCTAACCACTGCACCACCTGGAATATAACCGATTATTAAAATAAACGAGCGAATGAACAGATTGAGAACGTGAGCCGAATGTGGTGTATTTAACCATACAGTATATTCTCAATGTGGTGAGAACTATCGAAGACTTGTCCTGGTCTGTGGACTTGGCTGAGCCTTTTTTGCATGTTTCATTTCATGCTCACTACTGCCAACTATTCCATTAATATTGAATGAACATTTAATGAACTTGCTATCTATGCGCTTGGCTCAATTCCTGTAATGGATGTGAAACCTCATTTTTTGTTGCTGTTTTTTTTTTAATCATATTTATATTACAGGTCATTTTGACCTGAGAATAACAAGGTGAAGTAAAAGAGCTGAATATAATTAAACAAATATTAAAGTACAATGTTTTTTTGGTTTTTTTTTGCACATACTAGATTCCAGTACCAAGCTGGTATTTTATATTGCTAGTTGTTGAGAAAAGAATAAGATGATGGGGAAAAATATATAAACATTAGGTTAATGGGACTGCTTTATTAGCTGGAGTGAAAATAGAAGGAAAGTGAAAAATAGTTGCAGGAAGCTATGCAATCTCTGAGGTATCATGTCTGTGCAAAACTTTTCGTTTCAGTTGTCGCTAAAAATGTCTGCTCAGTCTGCATCTAGCTCCATTCAAAACATGTGCCTGATGTGGTGGATTGTAGAAAGTATTCTAATCTCTGCTTTGCAGCCCCACGGCAAATAAATGTGCATTCATCACTGAGGGTGTGCAGGTATCCATCTATTAGCAGCTTCCAGGGAAAGGCTTTCATTGTAGCACCGTGAGAGTGCTGGGTCCTGCCACAGTGCTGTACGAGCACCTCAGCCAGCAATCCGTCAGAAAATTTGAGGCATGTCAACTGTGTTTTACGGCAACTAATTGCAGAAGAGAAAGAGTCTGTTTGGTTTATTTTAAAAAAATGATTCATAAAATTAAAAGCCTTGCATGATCTTGCATTTACATAATTAAATCTGAAGGAGAATTCACTGGTCTCAGCAAACAGTTTGCTCCTCTCATTCCATTTATTAATTTGGCAGACATTTTCAACTTTTTTTTCCTTCCAAATCAACTGAGGCCGAGACCGGATACAATCCAAGAATGAGCAGTTAGGGGACTTGCTCTCAGGTGGTCTAACAGTAGCTCTTAGGCAATTCTGAAACTTAAAATCTTTCATGCTTCAGTGGTAGGTCAGATTACTACTGCGCTACCACCATCTTTTACTAATCAAATTAAATATAAGCCACTTAAAACACTCCATCTCTCACTGAATGCTATTGGAAGATACACTATATGGCTAAACGTTTGGGGACACTTGACCATCACACCCATACTATATGTGGTTCTTCTCCAAACTGTTGCTACAACATTGGAAGCACACTATTGCATAGAATGTCTTTGTAATTTCCCTTCACTGGAACTAAGAGGCCCAAACCTGTTTCAGCATGACAATGCCATTGTGCCTAAAGTGAATGGTTTGCCAAGACTGGAGTGGAAGAACTCGAGTGTCCTGCACAGCTCCCTGACCTCAACCCCACTTAACACCTTTGGGTTAGTACCTGACCTCACTAATGCTCTTGTGGCTGAATGAGCACAAATCCCCAAAGCCATGCTCCAACATCTAGTGGAAAGACTTCCTGGAATAGTGGGCAGAACTGCCAACTCGCACACATTGAGCCAATCACAATGATTTTGCGTTCAGGCAACTAGCCTGCTGAGCGTGAGTGGAGCAAGGCTGGAGGAACAAATGCATGAAGAAGATAAGTGCAATGGTCGTCAGAGAACAACAGCATAGGATGGATAACATAGCACTACGGGATGCTACAGAGCCTCCGTGAGACGTCTAAATCATGCCGGACATGCGAATATTTTTGTATATAATTCACAAAGCAACAAGTCTATATTGATGGGAAAAACCCAAGCTGAGACATTAGTTAGTTAGTTAGTAACATGGTACCAATCAAGCTGCATCATGTGTCTGTTGAGAGGGTTCTCTTCCTGCTTCTGAACATTTGTTTTGTTCAAGAAAAAGCTACAGTATGTATAACATTTTCCAGCCATATTTGCCCATTTTTTGTGCCCTTGTTGTTATTTTGTTGTATAAGTATTTGGATTAGGGCGGGTGTCCGGGTGTACTCTTTCTTTTGTGGCAGAAAAGTGCTGGGAGGGTTTTGTTTCTGAGACAACAATATCTTGAAAATATATCACCACTATCACCGCTGTATGATTGGTCGCCTGAAAAGGAGCAACAGTGACAATGCTAGGTTTTCAATTACAAGCGCTTAGAATGGGCATGCAAAAACAGCAGAGCGCTTCTGAAAAAAGACGCCTTGGGCACGGTGCTTTTTCTCTAGGCGGCCGCATGCACACTCTCCTCTTTGAGAACAATGGAAAAAGGATGGCAGCACTCAAAAAAGGCTATATGGACACCCTCCTTTACGTAGTTATGTTGCAATATCCCTGCATCATCGTCACTGCCAGCAATGTCCTGACTGCTCACAACACACTAAGCAATGTTTCCATTTCCCACTGGCAAAAGATTACGGTTTATGTTACTAGGTTACCAGGGAAGATTTCGACTTTACCGTTTTGCTCCCATTCCCACACAACCGTGGGTTATAATGGGGTATAAATACACATTGCTGGTGCTCCTTATACAGGGTAGAAAATGCTTGCTGTCACCAGGGGATAGCAGATGTTACTGGGTACATAAACAGCAAAGGCCATCAGGAAAAACAGAAGGCACTGCAATCCAGCAGTGGAATCCAGCAGAACTCAGTGTCACTTCCTTCTGCTGGGGCGATGACTGCCCGAGAAGTGAAGGTTGGTAATGCACAGTGGTGTTATGATTATGTAATGCAGGCTAATGACACTATACCGTTTGAATAAGCTCATTTGCAAACAGAGTTTTGCCTTTTTTGAGCCGGCATAATTTGTTACCTTGATTCATTGTTGCACATTCATAATCTAACATCAATGCAACTGTATCTTGTAGACAAGGAGAGCTGAATAAAAATGGCTGTAATGCTGGTGAATCATAATATACCCCTGGTTGTTACATATCATCTGGGGTCACTCATGAAAGAGAGCTTCAAAGATTCAGCTACTACACAGGAGTTCAAATGTGCCAGGACCAAGACCTCCTGTATTATTCATAAAGCAGTGACCCCACATTTCCAAAACACACTGATAATGCTGACGAGAAGGAGTCCATGCACCCTCATTACAGATTGTTCAAATGACACAGGTAGGAAGGAAATGCCTTTACATCCTGGTATCCATTGAGCAACATCTGTCAGGCTACTAGGAATTCTGTTACGCCTTACGTTATTGCCTTATTATTTATCACATTTATCATATTTATTCCAATCCACCATACTTACCCATCAATGTAAAGAGTATATATATATATATATATATATATATATATATTCGTAACAATTTTTTCCCTATATTTAATAATAGCTTTATACGTTTATATTATTCCTTGTTTATTTGTGCCTTTCATATTTATCTGTGTAGTTGTATCTTAAGCAATTTCCTTCAGGATCAATACAATTTTCTGTTCTCTCTGTTCGAGGCATATTTTTGAAGTATGTGAATGGGCTTTACTATATTTGTTTGAGATTCCCTAAGATTACAGGCTAATTCTTTTGTCAATGCAGGAAAAGATGAACCCCCTTGCCGTGTGTGCGCTTCATGTGAACAAGGCTGCCCATTGGTTCCTTGGTATGTGCTCCACATCTGGAACCAGATCTGGCACGTCTTCCAAAAATCGATATCGCCTTACAAAAGAATATCATTCTATATCACAACTCTCTTGTCATCTATGTAGACAATGCAGCTGGGAACGTCAGACATCGCAATCCAATCGCATGGAGAATTCTACAGAAAAACAGCAGTGTTTATGTAAGCGATTGCCCGTGAGCATGTTTTACACCGCACCGCAAAGCAAGCACGTCTTGCAGGTCCTTTGTTTGTTGACGTAATTGTAGGTTGAATATATGTTGAATATGTAGGTAATGTAAAGAGGATGAACTTACTAAAAATGTTTAATTGCAGGTGTCACATTTGGATTATTGTGATTGATGTGGTTTAAAAGCAGCACCAATCACAAGGGTTTTCTGGCAGGTATCAATTTTCCTATGCAAATGAAATTTTAAGCAGTAACATGACTCTTACACAATTATAGAATTAATTGCCTTTACACGGGGTTTGTTTTGTAAGCTACATATGGAGTCAGAATACACGGAAATCCTACACAGCTTGACTCTGTGCCATGGTTGAGCCTCGAAACCCATGTAACTCGCATTCCCAGATTATACAAGCTGCGTGCCAGCTATCCAAATCCAGGCTATAATATCCAATCTTGAAATTAACATCATGTGCGTGAGTATCATGGTTTTTCTCTCACTTATAGAAGAGCACCCACTAAGATTGAAGAGACTATGGGGAGCTTTTCCTCATCCAATGATCGAAGTGTACGTCCTCTTCTTCTCTTCTACTGAGGCACCATGCCAACCTTCACCTCTCTGTAACTCTCATCCTCCACAGAACATTCATCTATAGTTTTATGGCAAGATGAGGTACATCTAGAGGAAGTTATTGAAGCCTGCATTCCAGTATTTTGTCTTTCAGGCTGCATTAATTTAATATATGGGTGAGATGTAATAATTTCTTAAACATATTTCAGATGATTAAATTCATCCGCAAGCCTACAGACTCATCACTAGCCTCAGGCCATCCAATATGTGGATAAGGAAAACCATTTTCCTGCTAATTGTTATTAGTGCAAAATAAAGTAAGATAAGGATGCCTTTTACTTTGTGGAGAGGTAAAAATGTATATGATAATTTCTTCCAAATACTACAAATAAAAAAATATTCTCTACTAAACAACTCTACACTTTTTTCTCTTAATAAAAAGGTATGTCCACCTTCTGCCTCATCACATCCCAAAGGAACATGGCGCATTGGGGGAGGATTTCCTAGACTATCAGGCTGTCCACACTAACACGTTTTAGTTTTAAAATGCGGCACTTTCATGTTTATGCTTTGCCTCCATACTACTCCGGAGCATATGTGAACCGATGCTGGGCCTGTTTTAGTTTAAAAACTTTTTAGAGTGGACGGCCAGAAACGTAGACTTTTGGAAACAATGACGCAGACACCCACATTCGCTTCCTGATTGGGTCTTATCTAACAGTCATGACGAGTAGACAATCTGCTTCCTGTTTATACCGGCACGCGAATGCCTAGTGTACCTGAATGGTCATGTGATATGTGTTTTCAGGCATCTTAGTATAGATGCAGATCTTTTCTATATGGAGCTAAAACAGTCATCCGGAGGCAGATTGTTTTCATTTTAAAAACGCTGTTTTAAAACTAAAACATATTCATGTGGACAGCCTTGCTTGGCTGCAGACCCGGACATCGAGGGCTTCTGGGACAACATGGCAAGCTTAATACACAAGGTCAGAAATCTAAGTATGTCTCAATCGGAAAAAATAATATGTAACTTATTTTCAGTGACTTGTCTGAATGCATCAATGGTGCAATTTTATGGAATGCCCTTTAAGTCTATATTAAATAAATATATACATATGCGTATGAAATATGGCTATGAAATAAATTCTGAAATATTTAAATAAGACAAAAATATTATAAATAAATACATGTAACTCTCACAATCTGTGAGATAACCACGCCCCTTTTGTTTGACTATACCTGAGGGAAAAAGAAGGAGCTGGGAAATAAATGTGGCATTAAGAAATAAAATTCTCCTGAAATAAATAAAAGTAGAACTTTGAAAAATGTCATGTTGAAATAAAAACCTATTTATTTATTAAACTCTATTGACACATTTATATACTTGTATTTAAATGAATTTATCTCAGGATTTATTTCATAGCAATATTTCTTCATTTCATAAGCATATTTATTTATCTGTGTTTATTTATTTACTTAATATTGACCTAATAGGCATTCCATATGTTATCCATACGTTACAGACAGGTTTTAGAGACCCTCCGCCATTTCTAAACCGGTGTCTAGTCCTGCCACACTCCAATGCTGATGCAGAGCGAGTATTTTCTTTGTTGAGATTGAACAAAACAAAAATTAGAAACAGCCTCGCCTTGGAGGAAATACTAACATCTCTAATGACAATTAAGGTGGCAGACTTGGAGTCATGCTTCAAGAACGAGCCATCCCAATCAGTGATCAAGGCTGCAAAATCAACCGAAAGCACTTACAGCAAAGCACATGAGAATCTGTGAGTTTGAGAATGTTCCGCTTGTGGGTTTTAGGGGTTTAGTGGCAGTTTAGTGGGATTTAGGACAGGCAAGCTGAAAAAGAAACGTGAACATGTTGTCAATACATTTAAAGAAATACAGCTCAGTTGTCAAAGTGCTTTGACATTCTCAATAAATGTAAGGGAGCACTTTATGTATCTGGTGATACAAAAGGTTGTTATTTTTTTTGATGGCTAAGCACATGACTGTAAACCAAAAATAAATACCCCCTTCCTCTGGCATCTCTGATTGTGGAGATTATTATAGCAGCAAATGGGGACTAAATCTGGAAAGGGATGTTCAACAAGTGGGTATGATGGCCAGGTGTCCACAAACCTTTGCTCATAATGTGTATTTACTTAAAATCAAAACGTGAACCTCACATGACAGAGCTGTTAGTTTAAATCTGGAATTAGGACTGTATTCATATCCAGTGCCACCAAAAATGAAATATTCAGTGTGATCTTAACATCAAAGTGAAAAACAGAATAACCACAGTGAGCTAATATTAAATCTAGGGTTTTTTTTTGTGGGTTATCAGTCCCCCCAAAAAAAGAAAGCCAGTTGTCACTTAAATGAAAACTTTGGTATTAAGACAGGAGTAAAGCGAGAGAACGCTGTTATCGCATCACCACAGTGACAAAAAACCCACCGGATGCTGCATAAGCACATTTCAAGTTTAAGTGATCTTTCTATGACATGTTACAAAGGCACACAAACCCACTGATAATATGGTTTTACATTTTTGTTTCATCGGATAATCACACATCAAAAAGTTCCATTTAGCTTCTAATCGAATTCTCAACAAGGATATTAGGGCTACAGTAATTGAAGTGCATTTATTCATGTAAAGGGTATTAAGGCTTAATCTGAACAGCCGATTGAGTAAAATTAGACCACTGAACATTTTTATTCACACACAGCGTTTTAATGCACAAAAGTCAGACCATGCAGTGCAGGAAAAATAATGCTTTGCCATACCACGGTCAGTAACCTCAATTATTAAAAAAAAAAATAAATAAACGAATGAAGTCATAACATTTTAAGTCAAATTAATTCAGTGTTTCTAAGAGCTGCATGACTGTAAAATGCTGTTCAGATTGAGATTTGACTTACAGCTAACACAGTTGCCACATCACTGTCCACTTTATTAGGAACACCTGTACATTCGTGCAGTTATCCAATCAGCAACACGACGCATTAAATCATTCAGCTGCAGGTCAAGTGCTGTAGTGAGTCTTCACATCAAACATCAGTATGAAGAAAACGTGTGATCTCTGTGAATGTAACCGTGGCATGGTTGTTGGTACCAGACAGGCTGGTTTGAGTATTACAGAAACAGCTGATCTCCAGGGATTTTCACACACAATAGTCTCTAGAGTTTATACAGAATGCTGCAAACAACAGTAAAATAAACAGCAGAAACACCTTGTCGTTGAGAGACGACAGAGGAGAATGACCAGACTGGTTCGAGCTGACAGGAAGGCAGTGGTAACTGAAATAATCACTCTTTACATCCATGGTGAGCTGAAAAGCATTTCAAAATGCACAACACGTCGAATCTTGAAGCTACAACAGCAGAAGACCACCTCATGTTCCAGTCAGGAATCTGAGGCGATAGTAGGCCTGATCTTTTACCGGGCTGGTGCTGCTAACACGTGATTGGTTGATTGGATAATTGGATAAATGAGGAAGGCTACACGTGTTCCTAGTGACAGCTATACGGTCACAATAATGACTGGAACGGCTACAAAATTCTATTCTGTGTTCCATCCATCCATTATCTATAGCGCTTTATCCGTCTGGGTCGCGGGGAAGCCGGAGCCAATCCCAGCATGTTCGGGCGAGAGGCGGGGTACACCCTGGGCAGGTCGCCAGTCCACCACAGGGCC
>JAQQZX010000023.1:29212003-29226199 GCA_030068355.1 Notoglanidium maculatum | reverse complement strand
TGCTGGGATTGGCTCCAGCTTCCCCGCGACCCAGACGGATAAAGCGCTATAGATAATGGATGGATGGATGGAGATATATATATATATATATATATGTATGTGTGTGTGTGTGTGAGAGAGAGAGAGAGAGAGAGAATAATGTGCATATGGGATGGGGATAGAGATGCTAACAGGGTATTTTCTGTCTCCTTAAGACGTCCAAACGCCTGAAAACCTACACAATTGACATGTTTAAGGACTATAATCTTGGTAAAACATTGCGTAGTTGCCCATGTCGTGCACATTTAGATGCTCCCTCATAAATCGCTGGTGACCTGTGTTTGAGAGATTAGCTTCAGCTGACTTCAACAGGAGAAAATGTAAAAAAAAAAAAAAAAATTCAATTGTACTTCGTTCTGCCCACTCGAGAGTAAAAAAACAAACACATTTTGTCCTTTTTATGTGTTTATTTCTTGAGAAAACTCAAATGTGCAGCGAGTGTCCAATAGAAACCCTTACAACTTTTACAACTGCCAATCTCTGTATGCCAGGGGTTGCTTGAATCCCATTAAAAACAGGGGGGAAAAAAACAATTGGTGTGTTGGTATATAGATAAGACCATGATGCAACCTAAAATTTTATTTCAGTTGTCAGACCACTAATTGCTAATTTTGGTACTAATTACCTCTTGAGTGACTAGCGGTTAAAAAAAAATGCAGCCATTTGACAGCTATTAGCCAAAGTTCTAGCTTGTGTAATCACAGGGAAGCCTGCTATGATGTACAGAACCACTTCGATGGCAGGATGTATTGCCAAGATTGGAAGAGGAAAAAGGGGGATTAAATAATGTTTCCCACTCAAAGATTGAGAAAAAGAAGAAAAACATCTCCCTTTTCCAATGGCCAATTTTTTGGATAGTTTCAGGTATTTTAAGTGGTTTTTAAGATGCTGTTGAGCTGGAAATGTTGCTGAACCCTGTCAACCCTGGTTAATAATAATATCTTGAACACAGGTGAACAGAGGTATGTCTGAAACCTCTCAAGATGAGCTGCTACCCCAACGCTGTTATGTTGTTGACTCTCAACCGACTATTAAAGGGTTACTCTAAAAATTCTATAAACTCAAGTGAGACAGCCTCAGGACTTAACTTAGTTTGAGACGAGGTCCTTACTAACATCTTCCTGCCCCACCAAAACCACAAGGCACTGCTGATCAATGGTTCAGCAAAACTACTCAATAATAAAAGCATGTAAGCAGCTTTTTATCATTTCTTACAAATAAAATCACAATCATTTAGACCCTTTAATGAGTGCCGTGTTAAAGCACCTTGGCATGGACGAATATGACGTGGCACATCTGGAATTACGGATCTTCTCCCATTCCTCTACTACAGAACGTTTTATGTTTTGTCAGGCTGAACAGGAGCATCATCATAATATTTCCTCCCCAAATGATGTTGGGTTTCAGCTGTGACTGGGCCCTTTAGGACATCTTCAAAAGCCACCTGTGTGTCATTTTGACGGCATGTTTTGATTCACTGTTGTGCTGGAAGGAGAACCGTTGCCCCAATCTGAGGTCATGCCTGTTGTCTATCAGTTTTCCTCAGGGATCTCTCTGTACTCTGATCCATCCATCTTTTCCCCACCCTCACAGACCTCCAAGCCCTTGCTGCTGAAAAACATCATCACAACATGATGCTGCCACCACAGTGCTTCAGCGTGGGATGGATAGAATTGGCTGAGTGATGCATGGTTTCCTCTAGATCCATTGCTTCACATTTTTGCCGAAGAGTTCAATCCTGGATTTACCAGGCCACAGAGTCCTGAGAGTCCTTTAGTTGAACTTGGCAAACTTGAAGTAAGTCTGGCCACTGTACCATAAAGGCCTAGTTGGTAAAGAGCTGCAGAGATGGAAGTCCAGAACACCTGCATGGAAATCCTGCCAGAAGGACACCCATCATAGGGACCTTTGGGTTCTTGTCTTCTCCCTGACTAAACTAAACTCCCTGCCTTCTCCCCAGTTTGCTCAGTTCAATTGAGTGGCCAGCTATAAAAAAGAGTCTTCTCAGTTCCTAAGCTATTCCGTGTATGAATTACAGAAGTCACTGTGTGCTGGGACTTTCAAAGTTGCAGAAATTGTTTGCGTTGCCTTTACTGTCTGTGTATTGACAAAATCCCCCAAGACAAGTCTACAGATTTTTTTTTTTTTTGCTCAGAAATGCACTTCCAGCTGCCAAGCTTTCACGCCCAATTAAATGAATGTACCAAAAGTGAACTTTAGTCACATTATAGAAAGGCCTCCTGGATGACCCTTGAGCTCGTTTTCAAATGACAGCGATATTCAATACAGTCAATATTTTTGATGAATGTACAAAAAAAAAATAGTGAAAGGTGGGTGGTGCGGTGGTTAGCACTGTCACCTCACTGTGAGAAGGTTCTGGGTTCGAACCTGGTGGCCAACTGGGGGCTTTCTGTGTGAAGTTTGCACATTCTGCCCGTGCCTCCGTGGGTGTCCTCTGGGCACTCTGGTTTCCTCCCATAGCCCAAAGACTTTCAGATTAAGTCAAATTGGCTACTCTAATTTCCACATAGATGTGAATGTGAGTGTGAGGCTGTTTGTCTCTGTGTTAGTCCTGCGATAGATTGGTGACCCCACCTCTTGCCTAAAGAGCCTTAAATCCCTTACGCTCACGGATTACCATGCCACCTCACACGTATACAAAGTGGGATTTTTTTTGTGCAATATACGCCCAGGATGTAGGTGCGCGTCTATAAGAAGACTGACCTGGACGATGCGGGACTCCAGCTGCTCCACAGACACCTGTTCTTTTGGCTGCACAGCTGCACTCATCATCTGTCTCTTCATCACACTGTACTTCTGAAGGGCCTTCTGGTGCTCGTGTAGAACGCCCTTCTCGTGACGCTCGCACAGGTCCTGCGCCATATGCTCAGTAAGCAGCTTACACATTTTACATTTTAAATCCACTGTAAAAGCTTTAGGCAGTAATCTATAAAATTATACTCCGAGACCAGAACAGGTCTAGCCACATTAACACTTCACACATGCTCACCCTGTACGACTGCAGCAAATCCAGGAAGAAGTTAAGTTTTTCCACCACATCATCCTCTTCTCTTTTTCCCTGTTAAAAAAAAAAAAAAAAAAAAAAAAAAAAATATACATATATATATATATATATAAGGACTCCCTCTTCTCTGTCCTGCATGAACACTTTCTACAAATGAGCTAGTACCTGTTGGGCAGCCTTGTCTGATAACAGGGAGAATTCAGAGGAAAGGCCACGGAGAGAGAGTCTCAAATCAGCCCACATGCTCTTGGAGGAGTCAAGGACAGGCACTGGTGAGGGGTCACAACCCAGCGTACTGGTGAAAGGATTAAAGAGAAAATAAAATGGAATCTATGGGATATGTGAAACAGCGCATCAAGCAAAATCAGACCAAACACTTAACTACTAAAGAACGGTATTGCAGGTAATGTACAGACCAATGTTGCATTACATTTTTGAAAATATATTTTAGAATTAAAAGCAAAGTGTTTTACAGAAGTAGATCAAAATAATTCATGACTTCCCCTTGCCCAAAAGGGACACTTCCTTCAAACATATCTTCTTTCTGAACAAATGCAATTGTTTATCTGCTTTATACTCTACCACAGCAGTCCACAAAAGGGAAGTATCTGATTGTAATTATTATAAAACAAATGAAAGCATATGTGCAGCTTCTACCTCGTTTTGAGTAATAAATAGTTAAAGCCGGAATAATTGGCACCATTCAAGAGAATGGTTCTGTAAAATACACATTACACACATTCGAATTTAATAATATACCGTAAAAGAAACTACAAAAGTGAACCAAAATTTTGAAAAATGGAGGATCGTACTTATTATTTAGCACAGAAAAAGCAAGGGAGTGTTAATGTAAGTGCTTGGAAGTACGCTATGGGCCTGCAATGGCTGCTGTACATGCTAATACACACTTGGAAAGGGAGCGGCGTTCGAAATCCTACGTCGTGGATTGTTAAAATAAATGCACACAAATGGTCATTCTCACGGTTTTTAAATCAGAGCAACATTCAACAGTCTCAAATAAAGTATAATATGTGCATTTATAAAATTGAACTGAATACGTTTATATGCATAATTTAATCGTTTTCATTACAGCATAGGGTAATCATAAACAATACTGTATCACTGCATCGTAGACATGATGTACAGCAAGCGTGTTGGATTTTTTCACCTAAGCTCCTTCCCAAACATGAGCAGATCGGTGGAGTTCTCCTTGGAACGCTCTGCCATTCTCTCTGCTCGGTCCCGCAGTTTCTGAAAGCTGTTGTGAATGTTTCTGATCAGCTCTCGGCACGTAGCAAACAGGGCCTGGATGTCCGAAGGAAGGTATTCCTACAGAAAAGACATACACAAGCAACGTCACGGCATAATGATCCTGAATATGACTAGACGCAATACAGCAGATAATGAAAGTGTAAAAGAAAGAAGTAAACAGAAACCTTGGCTTGTGTCGCATATGTATACGTCATGAACTCGTCTCCCATTTTCTTGAAAGCATCACGCAGCTTTATCTGGACGTCCTGAGACATTAAAAACAAAGCAAATGAATGAATAGGAAAGTACATATGTGTATAGTAAACCCTGGTGACATTTTGTAGACTTCTGCTTGTGTGTGTTAACTGAAAATCACAAGCAAAGAGTGAACAAAGAATCAGAAACACGTAAAAATAGATATAAAGTGAGAGATAAAGTGTAAAACATCAGCTCAGTTAAACAACAGTAATCCTGTTTAAGGGAACCAAGAGTTAGTCCTCAACTGGCTGATTGGTTCTCTCTTTTTAGGTACGTTTCATCAGGAGTTCCTATTCAAAAAAGGTTTTTAAAAAGGGTCAAGTTGTTGAATCTCCTTCTGTGAGGCCAAAGAAGTGTTAACAGTAGGGTTGGGTACCAAACTCGGTACTTTTCAAGGTACCGACCTAATCACATTGGTACTACCAAGTACCGATTCAATCTGTGCCAGATTTCGGTGCCTAAGAGAGCATCTGGTCCAGAGAGACCAGTATATATTAGAGAAAGAGAGCGAGCGAGACCATGTGACATCACCTCACAGCATGTTGAAGCGTGCTCAAACTTGCCCTGGTGACAGACTGGGACAGGCTGCAGGTGATTTTGGAAAAAGAGGGTGGGGGGTTTTATTTTGTGTGGTGTGCAAATGTTCTAAAGAAATAACAAAATGTTGAAATTGAGGAGAAATTACAGAAAGAGTAAAATACTGGAAAAAGGTACTGTTGGGCATAAAAAAAATAGCCATAAGCCCTATTTGGACAGCATTAGAGACTGACGGATACCTATGGTAATTATTAAAGTGCTACTCTGTGATTTTATTTCTGTTAATGTCAGTGTTTTTTTCTCCCTCCTTCCCGAAGAAAACTACCTACAGTTTTTCCCCAAATCCTTTTTAGCTGCCAATTAAATACTACCAATTAAATATAATTGTATACTATATAACTGAATAATATCTTCTGTACTTAAACCACTAATGCATACATGACCAAGTGTGACCAAATATCTTGGATCATAAATTAAACAATCTTATAGAAAGCTGTTCATCCTGTTGTACAGATTTGAGAGTTTTATCCTAAAGAGATGCTAATCCCACCCAGACAGGACTACAGGGCTATAATCAAAAGATCGAACAAAAATTAGTACCAATAACATATTGCTCTGTACATGAATTTGTACAACACTATTCAGGGTATCATCATTGCGGCGTCCAATGTTAGCATAAAGAAAAAGGACTTCAAGAACACCAGCATAACTTTTAGCACTGTTGACAACTGGTGAGCCCCAAGATCAGAAAATGCAACCAAAAAAAATACAAAGCAGGTCTGTAAAACTCTAGGACATCTCTTTAGTTTTTAGATCTGTAAGCAATGAAAGGGTTGACCCAAAGAAACAAACTCCCTAAAAGTCTTTTAGTTCTTGCTACACAGTTATATTGTGGTTTGCCAAAATGTGACCCATGAAAACATTCACTATGGCACCATTTTTCCAAATGTAAACTGATATTTGGATAAAAGCAGAGCCAATGTACTGGAATACCAAACCAATACAAAAATAGTCTTGTAGGTCTACACACACACACACACACAAACACACACACTGTACATGCATACACGAACAGCAATAATGTAGAAATACTCTGGGTTAAATATCACTTGTCTTGGAAAAAAAGTGAAAAAGTTTCCCACCGAGCCACTGAACGTGAGAAATATTTTAACAAGCTCGTCCACTGAGAAAAAGGGATGTCTTGTGACGAGGTTCAAAAATCTGCCCAAACCACGCCGCCGTCCTTCGATGAACTCTCTCTCGGATGTTGACTTTAATACTGTAGTTAACAGAAGAGGAGAAATAAGGTTCATTTTGGTAAATCTGCATAAGTTGCCCAAAATATGACAAATAAGCTTTTGTACTGGCAGGATCTCGACTTTGACAGTCGAAGCACCAAACCACAGATGACTGTGTGATTGCGTTATATTACACTTTGATATACATTTTTCGTTATATAAGCTTTTGGCTTTTTTAAAGCCTATAATACACGGCATAACGTCATACCTCCTTTAAGCACTCTTTTGGGCGGTAGGGCCGGCACCATTCTGTAGGCGTACCTCTGCAGCAAAAGCTCATGGAAGACATCAAAATCGCTGTAACGCCGATAGACAGAAATTTTGAAGCGCTGAAGAACAAAAGAGTAAATCCTGGTAAGTTTTAGCAACCAGCAAGTTTTGCCTGCACAGAATGTCCAGCCCTTTGGAGCATTCTGTCTTAGAGGAAGGTAAAATGCTAAACTGGTGCGCTTCCCATCTATACAGATACACTACACTCATTAAGGGAAGCGACCCATGTTCAAAACAGAGTTTGCGCTCAGAACGACCTCATTTCATCATGGCATGGATTCCACGATGTGTTGGAAGCATTTCTTTGGTGTAGATTTGTAAGCTGCACATTCATTCTGTGACTCTCCTGTTCTACCGCATGTCTTCTATTGGATTCAGATCTGGTGATTAGGCAGGCCACTGAAAAACTCCGAACTCACTGTGATGTTTGCAGAACCAGTTTGAACTTTGTGACATGTTGCATGTTCATGCTGGATGTGGTTAGAAGAAGATGGGGAAACTGTGGCCATGAAGGGATGCACACGGTCAGCAAAATGTTAAAATAGGCTGTGGCAGAGATGGTTGGTTGGTATCAACACACCGTTACACCACCAGCAGCAGTCTCAACTGTTCACACAAGGCAAGTTGGGTCAACGCATTCATGCTGTTAACACCAAATTCTGATTCCACCATCTACAGAAGAAATTGAGATTCATCAGTCCAAGTCTTCGCCTGTCCAGCTTTGGTGAGTCTGTGCCCATGATAGCCTCACATTCCTGTTCGTGGCTGCCAGGAGAAGAACCTCTGCTGTTGTAGCCTATCTGCCTCAAGGTTTGTCATGCTGAGCATTCAGAGATGCCTTTCTGCTCACCGTGGTTGTAAAGAGTGGTGATTTGAGCTACTATAGCTTTCCTATCAATTCAAACCAGTCTACCCATCCCCCTCTAAGGTCTCACATCTACAGTTGATGAGGTTTTTTGTACCATTCTGGGTAAACTCTAGAGACTGTTGTGTGTGAATATCCTAGGAGGTCAGCAGTTTGTGAAATAATCAAACCAGCCCGTCTGGCACCAACAGCCAGGTCTCAGTGACACAGTCAAATTACCGACTTTTTTTTTTCCAATGTGAACGTTACCTGAAGCTCTTCATCTGAATCTGCATGATTTCACACATTGAATAAATGTGCAGATCTACAGGTGTTCCCAAGCAACGAACTGAAACGCTTTCCCATAACAAATTTCACACTTTTACCAAATGTGTAACTTTATGTTCATTATATTTTTAAGAAGTGGCCTTAACACTCAGAATAGTGGAGCCAGAGCCTGATTCATTTTTACACAAAGAGTCAATGTGACTGGCATGGATGACCATTAACTGCTTCAAAGAATCATCTTCATTAATTTAACCACCTATTTTCAGAGAAATCCACCGCTTCTTTTTTAATGCTTAAAAATGAGAGATATAAGCATTTTGGTCTTTTTTCAGCATTTAGCTTGAGTATTTTTGATGTCGTTTATCATTTGGGATGGGTAGTTTTTGTTAATCCTATCTCTATCCGCTACTTTAACTTGTAGGAGGTTCTGGGACATGAATTTTAATGGAGCGCTGCACAGAACCATGATGCACAGGCATCGATTCTAATCCAATACACTTTTTGTCAAATTCCGTGAAAGTCTCCTCGATCCGATAGCTGTCCGTTCTGTGTGTGCATGCTGAAAAAAATTCCAGTGTACACACACAGCCCTGGCTCTGGAAACAAAGAAACTGGCTCAGACAGAGGACATGATTTCAGCCAATCAGCAACAGGGGGCATGTTTCAGCCAATCACTGAACAGGAGGATGGGAAGGTGGGCAGATGGAGGTGTTGCTGTTAATGTCGTTGCCTTGGCGATGAGTGTTGAATTATTTGGAGGGTGGAACTTCTGAAGGAAGGTCAAATATCAGCAGTCTTTCCCCAGAATCGATGACATCACCATTAACTAGTAAAATAACTCTAAGTTAATAAAAACAGCTAAATAAAATGATAATCAGATCAAATATCTTTCAGGTCGCATATTTTTTAATCACCTTTGTTTTCATTAAAGAAATGTCGTTAGTTCCAGCCTTCAGCGTGACCACTCTGCATGTTAATGGTCATTTATAAACACTAAAGGACATAATGTGGTGATCGATAACGAACATGCCGGTTTATCACTTTTATTTTTATCGGCTCATTCTCTCGATATGCGTTTTTTTTTTTTTTTTTTTTTTTATCAAATACATATTTATCAATTATTTTTGGTTATGTTCAGCCCTCATGGTGGGGGTGTGTGCAGGCGTGTAAGTCAGTCAAGTGAGGGAGTGTGTGATTAGAGTGTGTAAAGTGAGCGAGGGAGTGTCTAAGCAGCATGTGTGAGCAATGACAGACTATATTTAGAAATATAATCACTGTAATCACTGTACCAACAGATTACATGCCACACAGAACAGTGTGGTTTTGTGTTTTAGCCTGCAAGAAAAGAAATCCGTGAGGTCGAAGGCCTGAGGGTGCTAAAACTTAAGCAGACATAAAGAGTTGAGAGACTCCAGAGACGGAATGAGCAGGATTCCACGGAGCCAACCCAGCTTGTGTCGGCAAGCTGTTACGCAATATTTTTTAAACTCTGAATTATGTAAAAAGATGGCTGCTCCAAAGTCCAGGGTTGTCCGATCTATCTGATAAAATCAGCCTCATACAAAATTCAAAAATCGAAATGTTATGCATGAATGTTACGACCTAATAAAATATACGTAGGTATTCAAAAGAGCCCAATCAGAAGTAAACTTAGAGCTTGAAGGCATTTTGGTACATTGATATTCAAACTAGCGTGCGCTGATTTATGAGAATTTGGACAACGTTCCGTGGCTGACACACAAACAGAGCGGCGTGTAGGAAGCAGGGAACAAATTCAAACACGGATCTAAAAACGAGTCCTCCAAGATGCTCGTTCTCTTGATATTCTGCACACACGACTCTCATCAGCAAAGTGTGACTGGCATGCAAACGGAAAGGCTGAAATCCGTGAAACCCAACAGATCACCGGCTGCTTGCACTATATTTTGGAATGGTGTGTGAGAGTATTTCTCACAGTCTACATTACATACATTTTATTTTTTCCCCAAAATGTCAGAATGTTCAAATCTGAGGTGCTCTGTCGGTACCGGATCCCTGGATGAAATTTTCATATACGTATATATATATATATATATATATATAAAAATTCATTCAACATGCATGCATTATTTAATGTACTTTATGACCAAAAAGATTTCAGCAAACATTTTCTAGGCAAAGAAGTGCTAGTACTGTATTAGCAGTTATAGTTTAACTTGTGTTATTGCCACTACACTTTTTTTTTTTTTTACTAAAGAATGTTTGATGTTCATTCACTTCCATTAACTTGTATTATGAAACCTCAGCCACTCGTATGCACTCTGTAACGTCCTCACGTGTAAATAAACCAGCATCAGTCTATCAGAGGACCCTGTAAATGATGCAATTAAAATATCTATCCCTTTCTACACCCGCTGTGTCCCCCAAAGACCTTTCACACCTCCATTTGTTTTATTTGCATGCACATTGACTTGCTGTGAAATGTCTTAGTGTGTAAACATGTTAGTCATGAAGTCTAATTACCTCGCTGGTGACCTGATACTCCACGTGTTTGAGGAACAGGCCTTTCTTCTCAGGGATGAGCTCCACCTTTACAGTGTCCTTGCCCAGCAGGTTGGCCAGAGACAGAGACATGAGAAGAGGGTTCTCCTGCGCTGGCTGTATTCTCAGGGCCTGCAGTTCCTTTGGGTCTCCCAGCTGGGGTTTAGGGAACTCTGTTTAAATAAATAAATAAACCTGAACTTTACATTTTTACCCCTGAACATCCTCTACGTAGCCGGTCGGGACGGGCTAACAACACGTGAGTGGCGGGAATAACTAGGTGATGTAGCAAGTAGTGCTAAAGGTCACATTCGGTTGACTTTGAGAAAGTCACCAAAAGTGAAGACAAGACAAGAAAAGTACCTTTGGTCAATTAAAAGCATCAAGTTAGGCTTGCCATCTGTCTTCAAAAAGTCTTACACCTCACCAGACTCTCTTTTTTTCACTCTCTTCTTGAAGTTAATAAGACAAAACAAACGCAGCTTGTCATGCTAGTGTGTTAGCCAAAAAGCTGACATGTGGGAGTCTTTCTATAAACGTGAAAGAACACTGTCCTTACATTGTAAAGTATTAGAATGAGTGTTAATATAATTCCTGTGATTTGAATTACAACCTGCACTACCATCAAAACTTCTGTTACAGAAAATGAATCAACACCTGATCGGATCAGATAAAGGTGAAAAGATTGAAAGTGCCTTTATGCACAAATAAACATGAGGAGATTATTTGCATGCGAATGCTAGTTTGAAAATTCCTCAACCAGATGTTCTATTTGCACTGAAGTAATGGAAATGTGGAGTATATGCAGGATTGCCACTGCTCAGCTAAAACCTACGTATCAGACGGACACAAACGTAGCGTACACCCTTTACATTCAGTTCGTAAAATTATGTCGCAACTTACAGATCATTTAACAAGCATACTTTTGTGACTCAAACAAAATGCCAGTACATCTCTCTGCTGGATTACATCCTTCACATGTTATAGAGGTAACTGTGTGTTTTAACAGCGTCAGCAGCGATTCCTGAATGTAGTTCGAAAGCAAGAAAGCTTGATGGTGTTAACCATTCGGCATGTACTCATGAGACAGAAAGAAACATGAGAACTCCGCTTCGCTTCATGCAGCAGAACTACCACAGGGGCAGCACCTGAAATAACACCATTCCGCCAAGGCTCCATGATTTTTTTGGGGGGGGAAAGGGTCGCCGGGAAGTCAAAAAGAAAAAAAAAAAAGCCACAGAATTCGTAACAATTCCTGTCTTTAAAACCAGGAGGAATCAGCTTTTCTGACAACAACCTCGGAAAAAAGGAATAACTACAAATAGAATTGAATTGGGGAGTATCCAAGTGTCAAATTTACACTGAATAAAAAAAGGTTACGCAGAATTCAACAGGAAGGCATGAGAACACACAGGGAAGCAAAAAGCACAGAAAGTGCTGACATGGTTGGTTTTTTCAGGGTTGGAATGAATTGAGTAGACAAGTCCAGATAAATCTCTTCATATGACTTTCTTTATATGGCTCCAGTTAGAAATCTACACTCTGAACTCATTCAGCTGCTAGAAGGTTAATCAGAAGCTAGTGACCCACATGACATGTCATATGGAGTGCTCTGTAGGGGACTGGCACGACTGACCTTTTAATGGCGTCTGGATTACTATTGCTGAGATAGCATGTGCTTACCTTGTATGCAGTTCTCCAAGAGTTTGGGGCTCGGCTGCTTGCCTTGTTGTGCGAGGGCGATCAGCGCCAGGGCTTTATAGAGGGACACCTTAGTTAGAAAACCGTCTCCGTTATCTACATGCTCGGTTATCTGGAATAAAAACAAAGTGAATATCCATCTTAATATAATAAAGTTTACAGCTCTCGGAAGAATCAGAACCCGCAACAACCCGGAATAGCTTACACACTCTGTAGAACCAGGTTTAATGTAAGATCTAAGCGCACCAGAGTTGTAAAGCAAACCTGGTTCTGAACGGTGACAGGGAGCTCGGTCCTGTTTAGGAGCCGTCGGAACACAACGATTGACACGCGTTCATCCGTCCTACTACTGACAGCTTGATGCACTTCCCTATAATACAGAGGGACTGATCCTGTAGATGGGACAAAAAAGATGATGATTGAAGAGGCTCACAGCGTAAATGTACGTGAATAGATATTATACAGAGTCACTTCAGGAGCACTTCTACACATAAATGCCTGTAAGCTGACGGCCACCTCTTGTGGTTGTAGAGGCCAAAGGGAACTTGTATTACTCTCGTGATATCTGAATAACTTTAGTACTAAAATATTTATACAATTTTTTCTTTTCCTGAAGCGTGTAGACATTTTTTGGGTGATTCTGTATATGTACCGCCAAGGCTAAAAGAGGTTTACATTCATTATCGCACTTGGAGTGCAGTAATTTGAACATGGAGTAAGGTTGGCACTGGTCAGCTAACAGCGCGTTGATACATGAGTGACACTCAGAAGCTCACTATTAATTCCAAATTTTGCAAATAACCATGCTGTGGCTGTCATCGTACCTCTTTCCTCAAACTTTTCCTTTTACACTGGTGAACAATCAGCTACTAGCTGCCAAAATGTGCACCTGATTGTAAGTGATGGTAGAACGCAAACTGAAATACTGCTAGTAATGCAACATTGTATACAGGTTATTTTCAGCAGTAAAAAAAAATTTATATAAGAAGAGGGTCATATGGACTTCATTTCTAGTCTTGTGTGTGAACACAACATTAAAATTGTAACTAGTAAATCTATACACATTAGGTATGGATGCTTCTCATGTTAAAAAGGGTCAGACGAACTGGCACAAAGTCACAGAAACACCATCTCTGCTACACTCAAGTTTCTGGACACCATCACACCCATATGTAGTTCTTCTTCAAACTGTTACCAAAAATCACAAATTGTATAGGATATGCTGTAACTTTACAATTCCTCTTGACTGGAACTAAGAGGACTATCCCAAATCCTGTCCCAGCATGACGATGCCCCTCTGCACAAAGCAGCTCATGAAGACATGGTTTGAAAAGGTTGGAGTGGAAGAACTGGAGTGTCCTGTACAGAGCCCTGACCTCGACCCTACTGAACACCTTTGGGATGAACTGGAACTCGACATCCCAACATCAGCGCCTGACCTCACTAACGCTCCTGTAGCTGCATGAACACAAACCCCCACAGCCGCGCTCCGACAGCTAGTGGGAAGCCGAACAGCAGCGTGGAGCGCGTTATGACTGCACAGGAGGATGTTCGACAAGCACATATGGATGTGTGATGGTCAAGCGTTCAACAAACGTTTTCGCCATAATGGTGTATTTTGGAGCTGTACGGAATTATACCCATTAAGGAATTGCAATTAAATATTGCATTAGAGAGATGTTTTAGATCAAAGTAACTTTGGCAGCATCACCACCAGCGACTTACAACGTAAAGGCACAAGTCAGGTTTGAACTTTAATATTTATGAATATGATTATGAATTGTTTGCCTTGATTCCACACTCACATGGCAGTTTAACAAAACCGCATCACGTGAGCATTTACATATCCATTAAAACAAGATCATTTTTGTAAACAAGTCATATCATAATAAAATAGATCATAATAATACTAGATAAAAGTAGAGTTTATATATATATATGATTAGTGATGGGATAGGTGATCTCTATCTCTGCTAAGGATTTCATAGTGCTGTTCTTCTGGAAGGAAAATAACTTTTTTTAATGTATTAATTATTTATTAACTGCCATGCACGCCACCTAGCTTTTACTGGAACTTCCACATAAGTTCATCTGTTGTTGTTTTTTTCCTTTAATGATCCACCATGCGATATGAAAGTTTCAGCTGCCCGGTTACGCAACAGGCG
>JAQQZX010000023.1:29189055-29201555 GCA_030068355.1 Notoglanidium maculatum | reverse complement strand
AGTTACTGTGATCAGAATGCCGACTTTCACCTCTGGAGCAACACTGGAGGGCTCTAACCCCAACCCTCAGGCCCTAGCCCTGACCTCAGTTTTTTCTTGATCCCTAATCTTAATCCTAAATTCTTAGAATTGGAGTGCTAATTTGCACCTAATAGAAATATTGCAATTAGAGTGCCCATGTGCATCTTTAAGGCAAATTTTATCTGTCGAGTCCCAATTTGGGAGAGGGTGTCAGTGTCGTCAACAGTGTTCCTCAGGATGAGGCCTACAGGCCACCCAGGCTCTTGGGCTTTTCCAACCCATATTTTGCGGGGCTCCAAGGGGCTTTTATAGCCATCCCACTCCTGATCTGGATGTTCCCTCCCTTTTTCCCGAGCCCTGATGCTTGTAATCCCTCAGATCGGGGAGTATTCTGGCATAGTTGTGAGTTTGGATGATGTTGGTGGTGTGCCTCTGCATGGGGTGCCTCTGCATGGGTTAAATGCAGAGGAAAAAATTCATACCTTGCTTGGTTCAAGGTATGCCACAATCACAATAAAAAAAATACTAAACTTTGTTACAGCAGCAATATACTTTGATTTGATCTGAGATGACCTCTCTCATCTCTATTTTACCCAAATGAACTTCACTGAGGAAGGAAACAAAGTTTGAGACAGACTAAACAGTGCATCTGTGAGTACCCGTAATGTCTGACACCTGAGTTTAAAATAGTCATTGCATATTGACCATGTAAATAAATGCGAAATTCTTAAAAAAAGGACCATTTATGATGGTGAGACAGTAAGTCAAAAATATAGGGAGACGATAAGATGGTGAGAAGTTGAGATGCTGAGTTAGTGAGACAGGAGAATTCTGAGTAGGAGACGGTGTTGAATAACATGGTACTTTTTTTTTTTTTTTTTTACATGTATTATCTAGTATGGAAAATGGACATTAATGAGACATCAATTTTTATATTTCAAGTTTTAATAATATTTTAAAAATTATTTATTACAATAAACCTGCAGCTCATTTATGGAGTAATAATAATAGTAATAATCATAATAAAAAAACTGTTTTTTCACAGAAGTATTCTCTGTCATCAGAAGTCAGGCTAGTTCATAATTACACGCATACACCACTGGTGTTGATGTAGTCTGTTGTGTGTGTGTGTTATTCTGCTTCTCCAGTGTCTCCTTTAGTTTTGGGTTCTTGCCACCACTCAGCAAAGAACGACTCTTCATAATCACCAACTCCATCAAATTCTTCATCAGGAGAAGAAAGTGCAGGAGATTCCTCTGGACTCACATCATCCTAAACACACACGCAGTATTTTTGTATAGAGTAACCTTCTTCTTTAGTGCCCTAAAGAGGCACTAAAGACATTCACTTTGAGCACAGTAATGAGTCCGTTCTCTGACAACAAAATGTGTTCAGCTGCTGTGATGCCAGCAACATAACTTAATTCTAATGTTAATAAAAAATAAATCTAACCAAACACACCAGATTTGCTGAGAGCAGTTCCAAATTAAGCAATATAAAAATATAGTTTTAAAGTGTTTCACTGGAGAACAAGACATGCATGAACACACATTACCTCATCATCTGTCTGTAAATAGTTGCATGCAAATTCCAGCAATTCCTTTTGCTTCATTGTCTGATTAAAGTAACGCAGAGCTTCCTGTGCAGAACACAGAACAAAAAACTGTCATCAACACTAACCCTAACCCTAACCCACAGATGGTGGTGTACTCTTAAACTGTCAGATCAAAACTGTAATTATTTAATTAAAAACATTAATCCAGGGCTCTTCCTGGGTGGCATTAAAAGCATTCACCAGTTACATTAGCCAGTAACGGGTATTTGTGAGATCATGCATGCGGAAGCGGCAGATAGTGCCTTCTTCCAAGCATTGTATGTTGCCCTGTGATGCAGCATGAGAAGCATTATGAAAAGGTATGGTTGGCTGGCTTTCCTGTGTCTTGAAGGGAGCACATGCTAGTCTTCAACCTCCCTGGTAATTAGTTGTCATATGACAGGGGAGAGCTGACTGGTGGAAAGAATAACACTAATCTATAACAATAATAATAATAATAATAATAATAATAATAATAATATGTACTGATACTAATTATTATTGGAAATTTGAATCTAAATATAATAATACTAATCTGTGTCTGTTAGAGAAAGACAGAGAAAAAAATGTCTGAGATAATGTTCTGGAAAAGCATCAGGGTTTATAAAATATATCCAAACACTGCCCATCACCCTGAGGACACCATCCATGCTGTGCCACATGGGGGTGCTAGCATCATGGTGTGTGTGTGTGTGTGTGTGTGTGTGTGTGTGTGTGTGTGTGTTCGTACTCACAGGGCGAGGTTTAAACTCTTCCTCTCTCAAACCCCACTGCTTCCTGTGAAATTTATAATATGCAACATTTTGCTGCATCACCTGATCACCAGGATCAAAGAGCAGGTAACTAAGTGCACAAGGGGCAGCCTTAATGACATCATTCACTAGAACACACAAACACAAGTTTTATTAAAGTGAAATTAATATGCTTCACAATAGAGAAATTGACACCCTGCTGTTTGTTTGTAAAGGTGTAAGAGACTGTGGTTGAGAGAACGTTTATGTTACTTACATTTGTAATATGCAAACTGCATGTAGTGGTAAATGGTGGCAAAAAAATTTTCCACAAAAAATCCACCAACATTGGGAGTTAAATCTTCTTCACATCTCACCTTACACCTCATCACCTCCATAAAGAACCCTGTAAAGAGACAGACAGGGAGAAGAGATAGAAATACAGGGAGACAGGTGTGAGACACAATGTTTTTACTCAGTAAATTCCCACAGCACCACTAAAAATTTCCAAAGCCCCTCCTCCAAACCAACATTGGCCCTGCTTCTCACCACAACCAACCCCCTTCAGTGCAACTACACCCCCTCACTGTGTGTATATGCATGCGAACATGTGAGCACTAACCTGCGAGTGTGTGGTAAAAGTCTTTGACTTCTTGGACCTCGTATGATCCCTCACACACTGAAACACACTCCTCATACACATGTAAATACTCCAAACATACTTCCTCCATCATCCTCACCGACCTACTGAAGTCCCCTGCATTATATAGTAGCACTGCCTTAAGGAAGAGTGGCTGCCACAGACAGACAGGTGAGAGAAAGACAGAAAGACAATGAAAAATGAAGACAAACACAGAGACCAACGGTCAGAGAAAGACAGAAAGATTGCCTTAGTGTAGTGACTAAATAATACCACAGAACCATGCTGACAAAATACAGACTCTGATCAAACAGATTAGCCATCCAGAGAGGTCAATATAATATCAATAAATCATGTCCCTCTATAGAGCCAGTAACAGTTTGAAGAACAATTGGTCATATGGACTGTCAAAAGTGTTAATTTTGATGAATTAATCACAGAAAAAAATGCATTGAAAACTTTCCTAATTAATCGCATTCTGTGGAGCCATTTGACCCAGTGCTATTCTGGCCACAGCGGTTTTGTAAAATTAAGGCAGACAAGAATATGCTGCTTGGCCCAGTGAATGGAACATTTATGTTTAAAACATGTCCAGATTGAACTGCTGATAAGAGCATTGTCCTCTGTAATTTCTGAATTAAAGACTTTTCGAACCATCGGAGAACTTCATGATTGAATGAATTGCAATGGCCTGAAGACCAGTTTTGGTGATAGAGGACAGGGTATTAACAAAGGCTTTATTTTTATTTTTAAGTATTATCACAGCAAAAAGTCATTTGGATTCATCACATAGCATGTAATTAATTAGATTATTCTTTTTAATTGCTTGACATGTGTGAATGTGTGTAGCTGAATAGTACAGTGATAATGCTGCCATTAGAACAAGAGACCAGGGTTTTCTGGTCAAGGCAACTTCCAGTAAAGTTCCCCAGCACCAGCCTTCTTTGTAACATGAGCGAGAGATGTAAACATACCTGCTCAGACTTGGAACAAATGAAAGAAGAACATTGGAAGCCAATTCCAGGCCATCACACAAGTATAGGTATATATCAAGGTGATACAGTGTCCCCACTGTTCTGCATAGGCCTGAACCCCACATCACAAAGACTGGATGTGGAACAAGGAACATGACATCAGGATTACATCAAGACAATAGCATGAAGACAATAACATCAAGAAGAAAGAGCATGAGAAGACTGATAAGTACCAAGGCCTGAAGGAACAACTTGAACAGATGTGTGAAGATGAAGTCCACAGTGGTTCCAGTGGTAATAGGAGGATTAGAGCGGTGACTCCCAAACTTGGAGAGTGGCTCCAACAGATTCCAGGTACAACAAGGTCAAGGTCTCTGTCCAGAAATGTGTAAGATTCTGCACAGAATCCTCAAACGCCCAGGTCTCTGATAGAGGACCCGTGGTTGAGGAAGACATACAAACATACCCCCCCCCCCCCCAGAGGGAAGCCCTGAAGAGTGTGTGTGTGTGTGTGTGTGTGTGTGTGTGTGTGTGTGTGTGTGTTACCTCATGCTTTTTCTCCTCCTGGTCCATTAAGTACTCTTCAATATCAAACAGACTTTTGTAAAAGTTCATGTTTTTGGATATCAGTTGGTCCCCTGGGTTACGCTGGAGATACGTGTGTGCTGCTGATACAGCTTTCTCCAGATTATTCATCTACAGACACACAGATAAATCAAAATTGAGTCCAAATATGAGTCCATTGCAAAGATATAAATGAAAATAAAGTTTCTTGATGCATAAAATTACTAAAGGTACAGATAGCATAAACTCCTCTGTCCTGAACATGTTGGAAAACTGAGTCACAGCTTTAACTCAGATGATTACAAAGCACTGACACTGGAGATTCTTTCCATAAACTTTAAACATCTCCTTATAGATAAACTTGTCATGTCAATGATTACACACATTTTTTGGTTTGTTTGCATGGTGCATCCACTGTACAAGTCTCTGGGAATAAGATGTTACCATCAAGACAACATACTATAAGTATATACTAGCATATTAATATAAACCTGTGATTTTCAGCTGCACTAATGTCAAAGCAGATAATTAATAGTGTAGTAAAATTAACATTAGCCATTCAGCATTAAAAAAAAATAATTAATAAAAATAAACCCAGGTAATTAGCAAGACAAAATGTTTTGATCCAACATTGAATCAGAAGTTGATTAATTTTCTATAACAGCATGGCTCTAACTGTGGTTACCACTGTAACAAACAAAATACATTATATTTTCCATATATTAACAGCTCATTCACATAGTTAAATCCTATTAATAAATGGTTTAAAAAATGTTCAACAAAGAACAGTACATAATCATTGACATGGTGAAATTTTCTGTAAGGTGATTGTTTAAGATTAATGGACGTAGTCTTGAGTGTAAAAGTCATTAAGCCAGATTCCTCACACAGGAGTTAGTTCCTGTTATTGAGTTTGTTATAGAATTATAAACAGAACCCTGAGATAGACTGGCACCCTGCCCAGGTTGTACCCCACGTTTCACCCATTGTTCACCTGGGATTGGCTCCAGCTTCCCTAATAATGGATGGATGGCACTATAAACAGTCATTCCTTAACCAGGATTTCCTTTTTTCCCCCCTCTCTCTCTCCAAGTTAATGAGATTCAGAAACTTTAAAGTGAAAAGTCTTGTGGACGTTTCATAAAAAGCACAATGTGTCATAACACGATACATTAGTTATTGTAATTGTTGATAAATCACTGTGGTACAACAGGAATACTAATTCTGATATAAACTCAAAAATGAATCCACTCCTGCTATAAAAGTTTGTGGCATAGCACAATGTTACTCGCGCTGTCGTTCACTTCCTTTTTCTCCAAGCTGAACTGAGGTTTTGTATTCAAGAATGAACAATTCAGCCTCACACGGAGGTGAGACTTCAGCAAAAAGGGAAGGGGGTGGGAGATGTGGACGTGGCATTAAAACACATCATCATTTCCGACCTACAGAGTGCGCACCGCGAGGTCCGAGCTTACACGGTCGCGTACGATTTGAGACAAGGGGCTGGAGAGTGTAACACACAAACAAATATGAAATCAAAGTTACTTATACTGCTTATTTAAATTAGAATATTCTAACTGGAACTACGCGTGCACGTTAATTGTGGTGTGTCCGTGTATTTGCCCTCACTCTGAAATTGTTTGTCATATTTACAATTAAAATTATTTTATACACAAAACTCGCCCCTCTCCCTTTAATTAGCGTCACTTCCGCCTGGGTTTCTTCATTTATGGTGTGCGTGTTACCTGATAATAAGCGAATTGTAGATACCGGTACGGCGTTCTCGTGCTAAAGGCCTCCAGAGTTTCAGGTTTTGGGTATTGTTTAGAAAACACAGTCATTTCCGCTTTACAATTTTTCACGCACGCCGCGCGCGTGAGGATGTGTTTGATGACTCGCAGGCTCGTGTCCATGTCGATGTCGGCGTCGCGCAGGTTGTTCTCGGTGCATGCGCGGCTGCAGCGCGCCTCGCTCTCCTTGAGTAGTCGATGGAGGCGCAGGCTTATCTCCAAGTAGCGTGCACTCTCCACCCAGTCCCGCGCGCCATATCGCTCCAGCGCGAAACCGTACGCCGAGTCCAGCGGCATCAGATCCGCCTGCGGGAAATCCTCCGCACTGTAGTGTTCATATTGACATCGAGCCGCGGGCACGAGCACAGCCGCACACAGAATTACACAAACATGAGCCATATTCAGTCACGACTTCATAAACGTTAAATCAGCTCGTGCTCCTCTTTATCCACAGCTGGAGAGCAGCGACATGTCTACCGGCACGTAGAGGGGGGAGGGAGGTGGAATACTTGAAATTGAATTTTAAAAGTTTTGGGGTGCAGGGGCAGTGGCCTGTCTGGGTCCTAAAGCCCGGATAATATGCAGGGTCGAGCGAGACACAATCAGCAGCACAATGGCAACGCACTCTTGCGATTCTTTCACGTGACTGAATATGTGCAGCCATATAAACCAGTAAGCTGCTAAAAGATGCTCTGACTTTGGTCACGCTGTATTTTTGTGTAATGGGTGTAGCTTGTTTTGTCCTTGTCCTGCATAAGAAACAGCAGTGTGTATAGTGGTTCAGCTACAGCAATGTTGTTGTTGCCCCTGGGGTTTCAAAACCCTTCTGTCAAGCAAACAAAAACGTCCTCCTGCAGCAAATTAGAAACTGACCATGATGAATGTTAGAGAACAATTAACAGTGTACACAAAAAAGATGAGCTTTACTTTCTTAAAACGAATGTGTTAGAAATCAAAACGTTTTTTGTGCAATGATGAGTTCAACAAGTATTGTATTAAATCTCAGCAATTATCTGGGTGAAAAATTACATAGAAATAACACAAACTGGGTTATCCTTAACTAGTTATACAGCTGTTAAGGACTGATCAGCTGTTACTGGAAGCATTTAATTTTGGTTATTGCTGCAAAAGAGGTTCTGAAAGCAAAGATTCACATACTTTTGCCACTCACAGATATTTAATATTGGATAATTTACAATAAATAAATAACCAAGCATAACATTTTTGTTTCATTTGATTAATTTGGTTCATTTATTGATCTACTTTTAGGACTTTTGTGAAAATCTGATTGTTTTAGGGTATATTTATGTAGAACATTAATATAATAAAATATAATATATAAAATATTTATGTAGAAAATTCTAAAGCGTTCACAAACTTTCAAGCACCACTGTACTTATAAAGTGCCACACATGAAACAGTTGTGAGGCTGTAAATTGAACAGTGGGTGGGTGAATAAACCAGGTATACACCAGGCCAGCAGTCACACAAAAGATCTTTATTTCAGAAAGTAACCAATAGTTTGAAAGTCTGTCACTCAAATGGTTTGTCATTTTGCCAATACATTAAGCATATTTGTGGTCTAATTCACTACAGATTACAACAAAGAGCAGTGTCCATAAATGCATAAATTATACAAGCAAACATCCAAATTTGGTTGGTGTAGCCTATATTTTTTGTAATACATCTACCTATGCATGTGTGCCTGAAATTTATCTTTTTGAATAACAGATTACCAAGATGGATTAGAGTGGCCTTTTGTGTTCACAAAGCCCTGAGGTGGAGCTGATAGCCTAGCAACTTAGGCCCTGTTTTCACTTGGTTTCTTGTGCAATCAGGTCACAAGTGGACATCTGAGACACATCACTGTTTACACCTGTGTTCATCAATGCATTTCCAAGGGGTCCAGCTGAACACTTGTGTTCAGATTTTTTTTACTGCCTACATCACTCTAGAAGGTCAAAGGTCCCCACTCAGTTATTTTAAAAACATTAAATCTGAAACATATCTCCATTATTTTTCTTGCACGCCAGCCACTTACATCAGTAACAACCAGAATGGTTTAAGTAAATGAGTGTTGGAAGTCATTTACATTTGTATTTAGCACTGTTCATTTGTGATCAGGTTGCCAAGATTTATTTTAATACCAAGTGTTAACAGGGTCTTTTGTATTAAATGCTTTTGTATTTAGTGTTGTTCACTTGTGATCAGGTTGCTCAAGATTTATTTTAATACCAAGTGAAAATAGGGTCACTTTGTTAAGCTAAATTTTCAACCGTTCAGTCCTGCATAACTAAACTTGGAGGGAAGTTAAGGACCTGGGGGGAAGTTAAGGACCTGGGGGAGGCAGTCGGAGTTACAGCTGTGATTATCTGGTCCCTTTATTTTAGTTTGGTTGGGTTTGTGGGGCATTTGTGCCATTTACCTGAAATCCTGCAGAATCTGGTTTACTGCTGCTGTTTCACTGCAGACTTGAGATACATCTAATCTCTATCTGTCTCTCTCTCTCTGACTGCAAGAGCACTGCTGCAACACGTCTACAAAAAGAGGCGGAACCGAGAGTTTGCTTGGGATTTTTCTTTTATTTGTTTTTCCTTTTGTTTGGAGAAATCAGTGACTGTTCCTGTATCATTTAGGGAGAATTTGTGTGTGTGTGTGTGTGTGTGTGTGTGTGTGTGTGAAAGAGAGAGAGAGAGAGAGATGGATGTCAAGGCCCTGTGGGTGCTGTCTGTGTACTGCGCATGCACTATGTGTAACATGGGTCTCAATGAGGAGCTGATTATTGATCGATATTCATTACCGACCCGTTGTGGCAGGGAGGTTCAGGTCGGTGATTATGTACGGTACCATTACACCGGATCGTTTCCGGATGGGAGGATCATTGACTCTAGGTGAGTGGAGGACATTAATTCTGGGTTAGAGTGGTTTGTATTAAGTTCATCACAGCAGTAGCTACATTTTTTGTAATATTTAACAATGAAATATGTTCTAAAGCCTGGGCCACACCGGCTGCATTGCTGAACTGTTGCAATTGCCATGTGTTTCCACACTGCCAGTGGTGCCCCATCTTTCCACATTAAGTTTGCCTTTGATAATGGCAATCATTAATAGAATGCTTGGCTTGATTTCATTATAATTTTAATTTATATTTAGTTTAGACAGACAAAGCTTATAAATGTGTGCTCAGTTTTGTTTACCCATGTTCAGAGTGAGAGAGAGAGTGTGAGAAAACTACCCTTCACCTGATGTTCTGTTAACTTGTCGACATAATTTAATTATAGCCTACACCGGGTTTCTGCTACAACTTTATAGTACACATGTAGTCTCCATTTTCTCCTTTAATAACATGCAGTTGTTAAAATGGTTAAATGAAAATTAATATGTATATTTATTCATGTCTGTGATATATAGCCTAGACATTGAAACTATAATGAAAGGTGTCAATTATGTAATTGTGTTTGGATTATGTCAATATGACTACCAACTAATCACGGTCCATTTTTTGCTGAGATTCGTTTACCTCACGTGTGAAAAATAGGTGCCACGCTGAAACTCTAGGCCTGTGCACACCGGCTGAAATTTTAATTTCAACGCTCATATTAACAGGTGAGAGTAGCCACACTGTGCATGAGACATGCATTTCAGTCCAAGCTCGAGCATCGTGGTAGCAGTGTGTCATCTAGAGTTTTGGCTATGGAAGGCCATCCATTTCAAAAACACGCACATACTTTTAACATGAAATGCGCATGGATTTGGACTGTGGCATTCCATGCTATTCCATACATATATTTCATACTTGACATACATGTAAAATAAGTGTCTATTTCACATGATTGTGAGCCATTTAGCCAGTTGTTCACTTTGAATGGGTAACTGTCATGAGTTCCCATTGACTGCTGAACACTAGGGTTTAACCATTTCTGTTACAACTAATTAACAGGCTATCTATTACCTATTTAAGGCTAAGGATCTGTGTTTGTTTACCACAAATGCAATAACGGAGCAAACAGGAAAGTTTATCTTGCTGAAAATCATTTACGTCAGAAAACAGCAATCTAAATATTTTATTATTATAGGTAACACAAAAAACAGGAAAAAAGACAAAAAAATAATAAGATCCTTAGCCTGTTAAATAGTGGTAGACCACCTCCTAGGCTTACAGAAAAGTGAGACTTTAAACAGAAAGTAGTGCTATTATGCTAGTAAAAAAGAAAAAACTTTTATTTTTAAAACCCACATTTTATGCATATGGTGGCGTATTTTTTTCTACAATGAAAGTTTTCCTAAAATTAGATTTTGAAGAAATAATTGCATGCCATGCATCTTTTTTGTATTATTTTCTATAGACTACTGATGTTGATTAATACGACTAATACGATAATATGCTGTTCACTTCCTGCAGTGCTGTTTGATTCCAGTACCTCCACTTCAGAACAACAAGTTTTTTCTTACATTTGGATTGCAGTGCTCTTTCATCTTTAGATGTTTGTTGCAGCATTCTTGACTTCTCTCTCAAATTTTCTTTAGGATTTCTGTGTGTGCATAGGGCCCTGCAGTCTCATGCCCTTTTATGGGGATTGGTGGGGTGCTTTCATATGCTAATTACACACAATGGGCATGCACTTTATATTTACGAGACAATGGGATTCTCATATAAGAACACAGCTGCAAAGCAATCTGTGGTTTAAGAGCATGTCATGAATATAAGCCTTTTCTTATGAACTTTCTTTAAAAAAAGATTAAGAAAAAACTTCGGAAGATATTGGTGAATGAGGCCCATTGGTTTTAAGCACTTGCTACTTCCAAATACATGTTATACCTTCCAAAAAAAGTTAAAACCCAACACCTCCATCCCATGCCATCATCTCTATTTTTCATTATACAACCCAGGTTCCAAAAAAGCTGGAACACTGTGTAAAACATTAATAAAAAAGAATGTAATGATTTGCATATCCTTTTGGACATCTATTCAATTGAATACAATACAAAGACAAGATATTTATTATTCGAACTAATACATTTTTGTTAAATGTACACTCATTCTGAATTTGATGCCAGCAACATGTTCCAAAAAAGTTGGGACAGTGGCATGTTTACTACTGTGCTACATTGCCTTTTCTTTTAACAACACTCAGGAAGCCACTGGGAACTGAGCACACTAATTATTGAAGTTTTGAAAGTGAAATTCTTTCTTGATGCACAACTTCAGTATGCCACTGATGCTGGCTTTTGAACTGTGCACTGATAATAATCTGGATGGTCCTTTTTCTCGTTAGCCCAGAGTACCTTATGTCTATGATTTTGATTGATTCGCAACATCACTCAGTGCTTTATAGGGCAATAACAATATTTTATGAAAAGTGCTAAATTTGATTGGGAGCCAGTGCAGTGTAGGTAAGATAGAGGTGTGCTCATATCTTCTTATTCTAGTAAGGACTCTCACTGCTGCATTCAGGACTAACCGGAGTTTGTTTATCCATCAAATGGAACATCCAGATAGAAAGGCCTTACAATAATCTAACCTAGATGTAACAAAGACCCCGTTTACACTTTGTATTAAAATGTGACTTGTGTGATCAGTTCACAACTGGACAGTACTATATACAAATGTAAACAACCTCCAAGACGCATTCACTCAAACCACTTTCCGAGGTGGTCTGGGACGCACTTGAGCACGTACCTCCCATAGTGTAAACGCTAATGCATCCCGATGCATCCCCAACATGGACATAACAGGAAAATACATCATTAATATGGGATGAGGTTTTTGTTTTTGTAAAAGTGCAACACGCTAGGAAAAAAATGGAAAGAAGCACCAATGTATGCGGTTGGACTGCAAAAAAAAATGATGGTATGTTGCAGGTTTAACATTTCAATACAACTGTGCATGGGGACTTTTGACCAAAGTCAAAAGTCAACAAAAGTGGTCAGTTGGACATCTTGGAAATGCATGATAACACAGGTGCTAACAGTGATGGCAGTTTCTTGGCTGTCCACTTGTGACCTGAATGCTCAAGATGCATTTTAAAACTAAGTGTAACAAAGTGTCCACAAAGTTGGGAGCATGAAAGTGAAAGGAACTTTGAATGCCTCAGCATATCAAGAGATCTTGGACAATTTCATGCTCCCAACTTTGTGGAAACAGTTTGGGGATGGCCCCTTCCTGTTCCAACATGACTGCGCACC
>JAQQZX010000023.1:29157955-29173067 GCA_030068355.1 Notoglanidium maculatum | reverse complement strand
GGAATCATTAACATGATCAGACAGTGTCTTCACACAGATGAATATCTCTAATAATAATAATAATAATAATAATAATAATAATCAAAGGTAAACCGTACAACTTTGTTGTTTCAGAAGTGTGTATCAAACTGGTAGCTCTTCGTATTACTCAATACCCTTGAAGTATCTCTCAGTTTCCAAAAGGTTGGTGACCCCTTGTGTACATCATAAATCCAAAAACCTGTATTCAATTTTGAATGTTTCACAATTTATTAACATTTATGTAAAATGTACAATCAGATAAAAAGAATTGGAAATTATTATTATTAATGATTGTGAATATGTACATGACATATGTACATCTTAAAATCTACTACAAAAAAATTCCATTTATTTACCCCAAATTTCTATTTCTGAATAATCAAACAAAAATAGATCAATAAACTAAATATGATAACTAAATGCAAACTTATCTCTAAAAACCTGGCATAAATGTGTCTTTCTAACCCTTTCAAAACATTTTTTTAATCTGATTTAAAATCTCTTTTAGTTTCAGTCCATAGATAATAGGATTAGCAAGAGGAGGAATAACCAGATTTTCTACTGATAAGATCATGGAAATAATGTGAGGTACATTTGTTTCAAACTTGGTACTTAGAACTTCAAAAAGAGATGTGACAGTAAAACTGGTGAAAATTAACAGATGTGGTAAACAGGTCTGTAGAGCTTTTCTCCTGAAATCATTTGAACACTTTAAACAAACAGAAAGTATTTTAGAATATGAAAAAAACACAAAGGCCAATGGTGGAAATACAGCAATGCATAAAACAAAGGATCCATATGAATTCCTGACAGATGTGTCACCACAACTCAATTTAACAAGTGCATTGTTGTTACAGTATATTCTATTTAACTTAAATTTACACAGCTTGATCTGATATGTCATTATTAAAGTTACACTCAATTCACAACATGGAACAAACCAACAGCAAAATAAGAGCTTTCTGACAGTGGACATTCTTATAATTGTAGCATATTGTAATGGTTTACAAATGGACACATATCTGTCATAGGCCATAGCTGATAGCAGCGTGAACTCTGATGCACCATATGTGTAAATAAAATATGACTGAAATGTACAGGATTCAAAAAAAACAATTTGTTTTTCAGACAGTAAATCAGTGAGCAGTTTAGGATACAGTGCTGTTGATCCAAAGAGTGCATTACAAAGCAAAGCAGCAATGAAAACATACATGGGCTCATGAAGACGTTTGTTTGTGAATATGACAAAAATAACAAGACCATTACAACTAATAATCAAGAGGTAAAGTGTGAGAACCATTACAAAATAAACATATCTGTATTTCTCCAGCTCCACATGACCCTCCAGAGTTATATATGTAACATTAGAATAATCCATGAGTTTCTGTAAAGTCAAAAGCTGTAGGTTGTCACAGGAAATTATTTAATCAGAATATGATGATGTACACAAGATGGAGTATAACTGTGCTGTCCATGACCAGTCTGTCCAGTCTGTATTTATTACTTTTTTTAGCATCTAATTACCAATCAGGGGCGATTCTAGGATAAAATCTTTAGGTGTTCTCAGCCAATAACAAGAAGGAAACATGCATTCATTGCCTGCAAAAATATTTCAACCCCCCATTTAATCATCCATTTCATTGGATAACACTTAATACAATAATATTTTCTATATGATATATTACAATTAAGCACTAGCCCTAGGCCACAAGTAAACAAAAATTGCAGCAAATCATAGTTGACTGCTATATTTGATAATCATCTTTTCCTTCTGTTTATTTTCACAAAATACTCTCAGTAATCTATCTTCATTTTTACTTTGTGTTTATTAATTTATTGATTTACATGATTCACTCATGTTTTCCCTCTGCTATTTCTTATTGTTTTGTATGGTATTTATTTAAATTGTTAAATTGTGTTGTCTTCTGTGGACAGTGTTTGTTTATTCCTTTGCTGATGCCTCTTGGTCAGATCATCATTGTAAATGAAAACTGGTTCTTATTCTGGCTGATCTTACCTGATTATATAAAGATCAAATAAATAAAAAAAATAAGTATTGCAGAATATTTGAATAATTGTCCTATTATACCGCAGCAGAAAATTCAAAATAAACAATCAATAGTTGTAGCTCTAATTCCTACAGAGATCATCTCCATTTTGTGGGTTTGTTATAGAGTTAAATATCATAATATGATTATAGCAGCAGAAAAATGTGTTTGGGTAATCAGGATCTACTTTCCAAACATATATTATTGTAACGTTCAGGTGGAGCGAAGTGGCTGAAACCACAAGTGCAGCGGTGTGCACGAATGGAGAGAGCCAATGGTCTTTTCCGGGGAATATTGAGAGGTGGAAGCGACGGGCGTAGTCCGGGCAGCTGCAGCGTGGGGTAGCAGTAAAGCAGAGAGGGAGCAGTCTATGTCATGCCGGCACGAAGTATCCGACGTGCAGCACGAGCGAACCAGGAACACGGATCAGAGCATGATGCAGTAAGTCCAGTGGGAGTGCAAACACGGAACTAAAACGTGAATACACAATGACGGAAATAAAACCGGGCATTTGGAATGAAATGCCAAAATAAACCTTAACCGGGAAAGCGGACCAGGATAATTCTGAGAGGAAAAACACTCGTGGGAAAAGCATGGCGCTAGTAGCATGAACCATACTAGAATTCATGAACGAGCAAAGAGTAGACCGGGACTTCCGTGTTTATATCCCACGACCCGGAAGTGGGACCTTGACCCCGGATGTTGTTGTTGGCGCATTGGACGGCGTTGCTGTGGTAGCGTCAGCTCGTGTAGTTCTTGTGGGGAGAGCGGGAAGCGTGACAGAATCCCCCCTCGAAGGGCCGGCTCCCGACGGCCCAGCCAAGTCAGGCCTGGAGTCATAAAATTTTTAAATGAGGACAGGGTCCAGGATGTCCGAGGAACCCAGGACTGGTGCTCAGGGCCATAGCTCTCCCAATCAACCAGAAATTCGTAACCCCTTCCACGGCGATGGACCTCTAGCAACTTACTAACCATGTAAACTGGCTCCCTGTCAAGGTCCCTAGGAGGCGGAGGTTCAGTGGCGGGCGTGGACAATGGGGAGGAGAAGGCTTTACAAAGGAGAGAGACGTGGAACACCGGGCTGGTGCGGAGGGTTCGTGGAACGGCCAGTTGGTACGAGATGGTGTTAATGCGAGATCGAGATCCCAATTTGCGATTGTCCGATGTTAACGGGAGTCCTTTAACGGATATGTACACCCACTCTCCGGGGTGATAGACCAATGCTATGTGGCGCCGGTGATCTGCCCGGGGCTTGGTGGCATTCCTAGGGGCTCTGAGGTTCCGATGGACCTGGGCCCAAATCCGATGGAGATGATTGACAGTGGTGTTGACGGAGGGAATGGGGCCAGGGACCCCGTCACTGGGGAACCAGGAAGGGGCGACCCCTGTGACTTCCTCGAATGGTGACATCCCGGTAGAAGAGTTGTAGAGTTGGTTGTGGGCTAGTTCTGCCATGAGGAGATGCTTGGACCATGTGGAGGGGTGAGAGGAGCAGTAACATCTGCGATATTTAATGAGTTCTTGGTTGATCCATTCAGTTTGACCATTGGATTGCAGGTGATATCCAGATGTGAGACTGACATCCACCCCCAACTATCTCCAGAATTGATGCCAAAACCAGGCAATGAACTGGGGACCTCGGTCAGTTAGTAGGTCCATAGAAGGACCATGGTATCTTACCTCCTCCCTGATGAGGGCGTTGGCCATCTGCTGAGCTGTGGGGTACGCCGAGAGGGGGACAAAACGGGCAGACTTGGTGAATCGATCGACTACCACTAAGATGATGGTGTTCCCCTGGGAGCGAGGGAGTCCTGATATGAAATCTAGGGAGACGTGAGACCAAGGGCGTCGGGGAATCGGAAGGGGCTGGAGTAGACCTTGAGAGCATCGATTCTTGGGTTTGTTAAGGGCGCAGATAGAGCAGGCTTGGACGTAGACCCGTACGTCTTACTTGATGGATGGCCACCAAAAGTGGCGTTGGACTAGTTCCAGGGTGTGTAGATGTCCCGGGTGGCCGGCCAGATTCTCCTCGTGCCCCCATCGTAGGACACGGGGACGGAGAGTAGTATGCACAAAGGTGGTGTTAGGAGGGGTGTCACCTGGAGGTGGTTTGGACTCGTGCACTCGGTGAATTTCCTCCAGGAGGGACCATTGAACCTGTCCAACTACGCACTTCTTATCCAGGATGGTGGATGGGGGATCAGGGTTGTCATTCGGCGAGTGGAGGTGTGAGAGTGCATCAGGTTTGAAGTTCTTGGACCCTGGATGGTAGGAGATCTGGCTTGTCGGGGGTTGAAATGTCAGGCCTTGCGGAGATACTCCAAGTTCTTATGATCCGTCCAAATGAGGAACGGATGGTCGGCTCCTTCCAACCGGTGGCGCCATTTCTCCAAGGCTAATTTGATGGCTAATAGTTCCCGGTCCCCTACATCATACCTCTGTTCCGTGGGGCTGAGTTTCCGGGAGAAGTAAGCACAGGAGTGAAGTTTGTTATCTGCGGCAGATGTCTGAGACAGAATAGCTCCCACTCCATTGCATGAGGCAGCCACCTCCACGACAAAAGATCTTGTGTGATCCGGGTGAGTGAGGATGGGAGCAGAGACAAATCGGGCTTTGAGGGTGTCGAAGGCTGCCTGGGCATCCTTAGTTCAGAGTAGCATTCCAGGTTTACCACGAAGCAGAGATGTGAGGGCATGGGCCACCGTGCTGTAATTCCTGACAAAACATCTATAGAAATTAGCGAAACCCAGGAAGCATTGGAGCTGTTTGATGGTCCTAGAAATGGGCCACTGGGTGATGGTGGTAGTCTTGGCTGGGTCCATGAACATCCCTTGAGGCGTGATGATGAATCCGAGGAAGGATGTGGCGGTGGTGTGAAAGTCGAACTTCTCCAATTTTACAAAGAGCTGGTGTTGAAGAAGGTGCAGGAGGACTTGTCGAACATGTCGGCGATGTGCCTCGAGGTCGGTGGAGAAAATGAGGATGTCATCTAGGTAAATGAATACAAAATGGCCCAAGAAGTCCCGAAGGACATCATTCACCAAGCCTTGGAAGGCCGCAGGGCTGTTACAGAGGCCAAATGGCATCACCAAGTACTCGTAGTGGCCATTGGGTGTGATGTATCCTGTCTTCCACTCATCGCCCTCACGGATACTGACCAAGTGATAGGCATTGTGATGGTCAAGTTTAGTAAACACCATGGTGCCCGAGAGGCGTTCAAAGGCAGAGTCCATCAGTGGTAGCGGGTACTTGTTCTTGATAGTGACCTGGTTTAACCTGCGATAGTCGATGCATGGCCAAAGTGAGCCATCCTTCTTACCCACAAAAAAGAATGGGGCAGCCGCAGGGGATGTAGAGGGTCTGATCAAGCCATGGGCGAGTGCCTCAGAGATGTATTCCTCCATGGCCCGGGTTTCAGGTTTAGACAGGGGGTAAAGATGTCCCCTAAGGGGGGTGCTGCCCGGTAAGAGCTCGATGGCTAGATCGTATTCCCTGTGAGGTGGTAGTGAGGAGGCGCGACTCTTGCTGACTACTTGGGCGAGGTTGTGGTATTCAGAAGGTACCAAAGTCATGTCAGGGAAACCCTCCCCAACACACGTGTTAGCCATAAGAGTGGGGGTGAAGTTGGTAATGGCGGGCTGGTAACTCTTGGAGGCCTACTTGTAGGTGACCCATGCAGTGTTGGCCCCAGTGGGTTAACTTAGCTTTAGCCCAGTCAAACTGAGGTTGATGGATGGCCAACCAGGGGTATCCCAATACAATGGGTTCATTGGGTATGTCCATGAGGAAGAATGAACAATTTTCGTGATGATTACCCAGAGATAGGAGATCCAAAGGCTCCGTGAGTTCATCAAGGTAACCCTTACCTAAGGGTCGTCCATCTAGAGCAGTAACCGACCGTGATGAGTCGCAGGTGCGATGAGGTATATGAAGGCGTTGGACCAGGGATCGGTCGATGAGATTGACTGCGGAACCAGAATCAACGAGAGCCTTGAATTGGAGTGGCAGGTTAGGATTGGAGGACCAAGTGAGTGAGATGGGAACTTCACATCGGTCCATGAAGCCGTGAGGCAGTACGACACCGATCAGTGCTGCCCCGTGGTCTGATAGGCGCTGGGGTTTCCTGTCTTTGGGATTCTTCGGTCGGACGGGGCATGACAGGATAAGGTAGTCATGAATGGATCGCTTCTCCTCTGAGATCTGGAAGAGACGGCAGGCGGCCATCTTTTGAGGCGAGCCCTGACCAAAAACCTTGTGCATAGCGGTGAAGAACTCCATGCTGGTGTCTAGATCCGGGTCCTGTTGGTCCATCATGGCGGTGGCCCAATCCAGTGCACAACCGCCAAGTTGGGTGATAACCTAGATGACCTTCGCTTCTTTGTTCGGGAACTGAGGGGCTTGAAGACGCAGGATTAAAGTGCACTGGGTGATAAATCCCTGCACGGCATCAGGATCACCAGTGAAAATGGGTGGGGGAGCAAGTGCTGTCATGCCTGGCCGAGGCATGGTGGCTATGGCCCTGCTGGGTAGGTGGGTGGGTGTTGCGGCTGCTGATGGAGTGGAAGTACGAAGTTTCTGAACCTCCCCGGCTAGCTGGGCATAGTGATATCCAAATCCCTGTACCATAGATTGTTGCTGCTGTACTGTGTTCATTAGTTGACCCATCATAGTCTTGAGTTCCTGCATGGCTGCTGTGGTCTCCACTGGCTCGTTCATCCTGTAACATTCAGGTAGAGCGAAGTGGCTGAAACCACAAGTGCAGCGGCGTGCATGAACGGAGAGAGAAAATGGTCTTACCGGGGAATAGTGGGAGGTGGAAGTGACGGGCGTAGTCTGGGCAACTGCAGCACGGGGTAGCAGTAAAGCAGAGAGGGAGCAGTCTATGTTATGCCGGCGTGAAGTATCCGATGTGCGGCATGAGCGAACCGGTAGCGCGGATCGGAGCATGATGCAGTAAGTCCAGTGGGAGCACAAACACGGAACTAAAACGTGAATACACAATGACGGAAATAAAACCGGGCATTTGGAATGAAACGCCAAAATAAACCTTAACCGGGAAAGCGGACCAGGATAATTCCGAGAGGAAAAACACTCGTGGGAAAAGTGTGGCGCTAGTAGCATGAACCATACTAGAAATCATGAACGAGCAAAGAGTAGTCCGGGACTTCCGTGTTTATATCTCATGACCCGGAAGTGGGACCTTGACCCCGGATGTTGTTGTCGGCTCATTGGACGGTGTTGCTGTGGTAACGTGTGGAGCGTCAGCTCATGTAGTTCTTGTGGGGAGAGCGAGAAGCGTGACAATTATGATCAAATAAATAATATGTAATGACAGAATAGAGTCACGTCCACTACCTGCTTATTTCTGTTTATTCATAGTGATAAAGCTGATTATAATAAGTTTACACTTCCACACTGGTGATGTGGAATATATACTGAGCACCATATACATACACAAACTGTGTATACTGTGTATATACATACACCATGCTCCATACACACACACGGTACACACACTGCAGTACAAATACACACTGCACTTCCTACACACACAGTGCTCTGAGTACACACACTGCAATCCAAATACACATAAAAAGATTTTTTTTGACAGATAATATTTTTATTTAGTGTATTATTCAGTCTGTGATGTTTGAATAAAACATATTATGATGTATTATTATTTTCTTTTCATACATTGTCCATGTAATAAACAACAGGATAAAGAGAAATTTATTATTCTCATTATCACTTCCCAGGATAGTTCTCTGAAATCCTTATTTGTTGTCAATCCTCCTAAGTGTAACATCAGACAAATAAACATGTCTGTTAGAGACTTGGGCAGTCGTCCAGCTTCAGGACATTAGTCTCATGGGGAGTCTCACGGGGAGTGTGTGGCAAATCCCCTGAGCTCTTATTATAGCACATTAATGCAATGCTCATAATTAAACCCCATTAGAGTTCATGCATCTGAAATGTTTTTAATACCGCTGAATCAGTATGACTGTGGGAAATTCAGATTATTGTGACCTCAAACACAGATTTCATCATGAAGAATGCCCAAAAATATGTGAGAGTAATTTCTGAAAGGAAACTCCATAAATTAGGAGGATTCTTTCTAGATAAAATCTGAGAGAAATTATTTTCTCAATATAAGAAGTATTCTAGCAAATGACAATACAGAGTTAATAAAAATTATTCTCTTTTAAAGGGTCATTTTAAGAAAACAAGTATTTTCTTTACTTGGTTAAGGAAAACTTAGGCCACAATATTGGTTTTGATCAAATCAGAAATCCTGCACTATCTGTCTTGTACTTGATAAATAGTGTACACAATCAACTGAACAGTGCATCAGGAAGTTCCTCATGAAAAATTTTTTATTTTGAATGATAGATTCCTGTGAATTTGCACAGCTTTCTTGGTGCTACTAGCAGAGACTTGTGAGAAGAACCAAATATCTATCCATTCATTGTCTATATAGCTTATCTGTCAGAGCAAAGAGGGAGTTGGAGCCAATCCAAGATGACTTTGGGTAAGAGGTGATGTACACCTTGGGCAGGTTGCCAATCTATCACAGGAATATCTCATAAGATAACAACCATTCACACCTATGGGCAATTCAGAATTGACAGTTGACCTAATCAGATCTAAACACCAAGAGAAATCCCAGGCAGGCATGGGAAGAATATGCACACTACTCACAGAAAGGCCCCAGTTGCTTGTGAAATTCAAACCTAAAACCTTCTTGGTGTGAGGCGACAAAGCTAACCATTACACTGTACCACCAAGCCACCCTACAACCAAGTATCTGGAACCAAAAAACATAGAAAATATCTCAGAGAAGGGAAAAATGGAAGAAGGGCCACAGCATCCGAACATCCCAGTTTACCAAAACATTGTATGCCTGAGAACCCTCCAGATCTGCTCCTTTACCTGTTAGAAGGCTATTAACAAAAGGCTTGGCAAAGCAAATATGTTTCCAGCCTATGTTTAAACACTGAGTCTGTGTCTGAGTCCCAATTGGACACCAATTGGAAGGCTGTTCCATAATTGAGGGGCTTTGTAAGAGAAAGATCTGCCCCCTGCTGTAGCCTTCACTATTCGAGGTACCAACAAATAGCCTGTACCTTTTGCTCTAAGTAGGCATGGGGGGTAAATTAAGGACCAGAAATTTGCTCAAGTACTGAGGTGTGAGACCATTCAGTGCTTTATAGGTCAACAGTAGTATTTTATAATCTGTGCAAAATTTAATTGCAAGCCAATGCAGTGTAGACAAGACAGGTGTGATGTGCTCATATTGTCTTGTTTTAGTAAGGACTCTGGCTGCTGCACTCTGGACTAATTGGAGATTGTTTATGCACCTACTGGAACATCCAGGCAGTAAGGCATTACAATAATCTAACCTAGAGGTAACAAAAGCATGAACTAGTTTTTCTGTGTCCTGCTGTGACATCATATATCTTATCTTAGCAATATTTCTGAGATGAAAGAAGGCTGTCCTACTGATATTATCTACATGAGCTTCAAATGACAGATTGTAGTCAATAATCACACCAAGGTCTTTTACTTTGGCACATGGTGAAACCAAAAGGCCATCCAGAGTTACTATGCAATCAGAAAACTTACTTCTAATTCTATTCTAGTTCTATTAAGCATCCATTGTCTAATGTCCTTTACACACTTCTCAATTTTATTAAGTTGGTGTCTCTCATCTGGCATTGCTCAGAGATTCAACTGTGTGTCATCAGCATAACAGTGGAAGCTAATACCATGTTTATGAATAATGTTAGCCAGGGGTAGCATATATAAAGAAAAAAGCAGTGGGCCTAAAACAGAACCTTATTGAACACCAAACTTCACCTAAGTATGTGTAAAGGAGTCACCATTTATATCAACAAACTGATAACGCTCAGTCAAATAAGACCTGACACAGGCTGTTCCCTTAACTCCCACAACCTTTTCTAATCTATCAAAGAGAATACTATGATCAATGGTATCAAAAGCTGCACTAAGGTCAAGTAACACAATCAAGGAGACACAACCCTGATCAGAGGCCAGTAGTAGGTCATTTACCACTTTAACTAGTGCTGTCTCTGTGCTACGGTGAGGTCTAAATCCTGACTGATACATTTCATGAATGGTATTCCTATGTAGGTATGAGCATAACTGCTGTGCTACAGCCTTTTCTAGAATTTTGGAAATAAAAGGGAGGTTTGATATTGGCCTATAGTTGGACAACTGACTGGGGTTGAGATCAGGTTTTTTAATCAGGGGTTTGATGACTGCTAGTTTAAAGGATTAAGGTACATACCCAGTGCTAAGGGAAGAGTTGATTATTTTTAGAATAGATTCAATTGCATCTGGTGTTATCTGTTTGAGGAAACATGTAGGTAAAGGATCTAATACACAGATTGAGGATTTTGATGAGGAAATTAGTGAGATCTTCAGTCTCTCGAAGGGGGGTAAAACATTCTAATGACTGATCTTATATAATTATATTGTTGTCTACAGAGTTTATCATCAGACTGTCTGGATTTAAATTCATAGTTTGTATTTTTTTTGCCTGATATTATTAATCTTATCATTGAAAAATTAATGAAGTCATTTCTATTGCATATTGATAGTATGAACATTTCTGTGGTCGTCTTATTCCTAGTTACTTTTGCTAGAGTATTAAGTAAGAATGTAGGATTATTTTTGTTAACCTCTATTAGAATGGAGAAATACATTGATCGAGCAGCACTAAGGGCTTTCCTATAATTCAGGGGGCTCTCCTTCCATGCTAGTTTGAATACTATCAAATTAGTTTGAAGCCACTTATGTTTTAATTTGCAAGTGGTCTCTTTTAAGGTGTGTGTCATAATTATAACAGGGTGCTAATTTTTTTCTCTCTAATTATTTTCCTTTTAAGTGGGGCTGCATTATCTAGTGTATAAAGAAATGTTGACTCTAAGCATTTTGTTGCCTGATCGAGTTCTGTGCAGTTTGATGGTGATGAAATCACTAGGGTTAGGGTTGAAATGTACAGTCATGGCCAAAAGTTTTGAGAATGACACAAATTAATTTTCACAAAGTCTGCTGCATCAGTTTTTATGATGGCAATTTGCATATACTCCAGAATGCTATGAAGAGTGGTCAGATGAATTGCAATTAATTGCAAAGTCCCCCTTTGCCATGACAATTAACTTAATCCCCCAAAAAACATTTCCACTGCATTTCAGCCCTGCCACAAAAGGACCTGCTGACAATTTCAGTGATTCTCTCATTAACAGAGGTGAGAGTGTTGATAATGACAAGGCTGGAGATCACTTTGTAATGCTGATTGAGTTAGAATAGCAGACTGCGTGCTTTAAAAGGAAACTGGTGCTTGAAATCATTGTTCTTCCTCTGTTATCCATTGTTACCTGCAAGGAAACATGTGCAGTCATCATTGCTTTGCACACAAAGGGCTTTACAGGCAAGGATATTGCCACTAGTAAGATGCACCTAAATCAACTATTTATCAGATCATCAAAAACTTCAAGGAGAGAGGTTCAATTGTTATGAAGAAGGCTTCAGGGCATCCAAGAAAGTCCAGAAAGTGCCAGGACCATCTCCTAAAGTTGATTCAGCTGCAAGATTGGGGCACCACCAGTGCAGAGCTTGCTCGGGAATGGCAGTAGGTAGGTGTGAATGCATCTTGCATCTGCATGCACAGTGAGGCCTAGAATTTTGGAGGATGTCCTGGTGTCAAGAAGGGCATCAAAGAAGCCACTTCTCTTCAAGAAAAACATCAGGGACAGACTGATATTCTGCAAAAGGTAAGGGATTGGACTGCTGAGGACTGGGGAAAAGTCACTTTCTCTGATGAATCCCCTTTCTGATTGTCCAGAGAAGAAAAGGTGAGTACTACCATCAGTCCTGTGTCATATCAACTGTAATGCATCCTGAGACCATTCATGTGTGGGGTTGCTTCTCACCCAAGGAAGTGGGCTCACTCACAATTTTGCCTAAGAACACAGCCATGAATATAGAATGGTACCAAAACATTCTCAGAGAGCAACTTCTCCGAACCAACAAGAACAGTTTAGTGATGGAGCACCATGCCATAAGGCAAAAGTGATAACTAAGTGGCTCAGGGAACAAAAGAAAGCAGAGGGGGTAAGGATCACTGGAATCTCAGGAGTAGCATGTGCTGCATTGTGATGACCGCATCCCAACATCCCAGTTTTCTAAAACAAACCATGCCTGAGAACTCTCCAGATCTGCTCCTTTACATATTAAACAGCTTTTAACAAAAGGCTTAACTAAACAAATATGTTTTCAGCCTAGATATAAACACTGAGATTATGTCTGAATCCCACAGACTAATTGGAAGGCTGTTCCATAACTGAGGGGCTTTGTAAGAGAAAGGTCTGGCCCCTGCTGTAGTCTTCACTATTTGAGGTACCAACAAAGAGACTGTACTTTTTGCTCTAAGTAGGAGTGGGGGGTAAATTAAGGATTCACTATTTGAGGTTCCAACCAGCTTTTGATCTAAGAAGGTGTGGGGGATCATTGGAGACCAAAAGAAGTTAGCTCAGGTACTATGGCATGAGACCATTAAGTGTTTTATAGGTCAATGTTAGTATTTTGTAATCAATGTGAAATTGGATTGGGAGCCAATGCAGTGTTCAATGCAGTGATGTGTTCATATCTTCTTATTCAAGTATGAACTCAAACTGCTGCATTCTAACTGGACTGGACTAACTGGAGCTCGTGTATGCACCTACTGGAACATCCATGCAGTAAGGCATTATAATAATCTAACCTGGAGGTAACAAAAGCACAAATAAGTTTTTCTGTTTTTGTGCATTGACATAATTCTTATCTTAGCAATATTTCTGAGATGAAAGAAGGCTGTCCTAGTAATATTATCTGCATGAGCCTTAAATGAGACTGGAGTCAATCACACCAAGGTATTTTACTTTTGCAAACAGTGAAACAGAAAGGCTACCCAGATTGACTATGTAATCAGAAAGCTTACTTCTAGCTACATGTGGTCACAATTCTAGCACTTCTGTTTTATCAGAATTAAGTAGAAGGAAATCAGTAAGCATTAATTGCCTAATGTCCTTTACACGGTCCTCACTTTTGTCAAGGTGCATCTTTTATCTGTCTTTGCTGAAAAAAGATACAACTGTGTATCATCAGTATAGTAGTGTAAGCTAATACTATGTTTAGGAATAATATTACTCAGAGGTAGAAACACCAGGGAAGCAGAGGCCAAAAGAATAAACCTGCCTCTCCACAAGATTGGAAGTCAATTCCAAGGCCATTGCACAAAGCACCATAAAGTATGGTATATACCAAGGTAATTCACTGTCCACACTGTTCTGCATAGGCCTGAACTCCTCAGACACACCATTACAAATAATGGATATGGATAAAGGTTCAGAAGTGAGTAACTATCAGCCACTTGAGTCAGTAAAATGAGTAAGCATCAGGAATCTCCTGAACATGTTTAGCATAAAGTTTACAGTAGGTAAAAATCCCCCTCCCCCATTATTTTGATGTTTCAACATGTGTTAGAGCCATCATGAAGATTCGATTCAGGTTCAATCTCTTTCAGACTCTGGCAACCGTTTCTCTCTCTCCCTCTGTGTGACAAGCACGCTTGGAGACGTGAGTAAACGGTAGACACAGGGTCGTGTAAAACTCAGTCTGATTTAATGAAGAAAGTCTAGAAGTATTTATACACAGAAACACATTGTCATAATATTCTCAAAGGAACAAATAAGTAGAAGAATGCCTTTGTCTAGATGAAAGGAGACTTGTAGTCTCTACATAGTGAAGGCCTCTTATGTGAGAAGTGCGACATAAGATAAAGAACATTCCTTGATCATGTCATAAGGACCTAAATTGTCTGGAGGGCACAGGACAGAGAAGAAAAAGGAAAGGACAGAGAAGGGACAAGATTTTCAATCCAACAATATGCTTTATCAAAACAAATATATTATATATACGCTACATGACCAAAAGTATGTGGACACCCACATGTGCCCATATATATTTATATTTGTGTGTGAGTATGGATTTTGTACATAATAATAATAATAATAATAATAATAATAATAATTCTGTATTATAGTAATAATAATATAAATGGTTTATATTGAAATTGCAATATTCATAATCAGCACATAGTATGATTAAAAAATGCTAACCCTAGATTCATTTTTGCTTAAAACTTTGAAGGCCTCAATTACTATTTATTTTTCTGGAGTTACAATGACTCAGTCTATTAAACATTTCCAAAGTATTAACTCTAAAGGGGGTTAATTATTATTGGTCTCGTAATGTGCTGTAATTAGATCTTAGGGGAAATTGATAACCTCCCAGAGAGATTAATCGACTGAAGTCCCTCATGCTGGACAACTGCCCTGAGCCTCTAATAAACAAGTTTATCTGTCATTTATCACACCATGAGAGACTTGGATGAGAAAACTGTCTCTCAGGAATTTGATGTAATGAGAGTTTCTAATGTCTGATGTTGCAGACCATGGTCTTTATAAAATTCTTTTTTAATAAATCCTCATCTCATCTCCCCTACTTGGAGGGTGTTGTGTGTGTGTGTGTGACTTGCCTTGGGTCCTGCAAATTTCTTGACAGAAACTTCTGTTGTTGTACCTGGAATCTGTTGGAGCCTCAGTCCCTAATGTTCCTATTACCACTGGGACCACTGGACTTCACCTTCCACATCTGTTTCAGTTGTTCTTTCAGGCCTTGGTACTTCTTGATACTTCATGCTCCTTCTTCCAGATATTACTGTCTGCTGGGATTGCCACATCTATCACTACTGCTGTTTTACTACTCAGTTAGACCAAAATGCAGCAGCAAGAGTCCTTACTAGAACAAGAAAATATGAGCACATCACCCCTATTTTATCTATGCTGCACTGGCTCCCAATCAAATTTCGCACAGATTATAAAATACTACTGCTGACCTATGAAGCACTGAATGGTCTCGCACCTCAGTACCTGAGCGAACTTCTGGTCCTTTATGACCCCCCACGCCTACTTATATCA
>JAQQZX010000023.1:29103475-29123790 GCA_030068355.1 Notoglanidium maculatum | reverse complement strand
ATATACTTTTGTGAAGCTGCTTTGTGACAATGTCTGTTGTTAAAAGCGCTATACAAATAAAATTGAATTGAATTAAATTATATTGGACAGAATACAAATGCACAAGAATGAAAGAAAAAAAGTCCAGACAACCTATATGTAATCACAAACTGTACCTGTGATCCACACCTTAGTATCTTCACGTGACCTTTCAAAATCTAAATTGATCTGATTATGACCCTAAACACATATGAATAGCTCCACATGGCTGAGAAAGACCATCGTGTGATGAAGAGTACGATGAGCTCCCCACAGCGATCGAGACGTCATCAATGCTTGTTGAATCCAGAGGGTCATTGCACCAATGTAACCCATGTGAATGTTACTCTGCGTTGTGTTCTGGTGCAAAATGTCGACGCCGGTGACAAAACTGGATCTTGATCCTTTAGTCACAACTGACTGCAACGATAACAAAAACACAAAAACCCATAACCTGTGTGTGAAGCTTCTGCTTGGTTCAGCTTCCCTCCGGCCATGCTAGAAAAGGCTTTTTTTCCATAAAAACTTTAAATAACAAGATACTGCATAGTAAAATATTAGAAAGAATAAATAAATGAAACAATTAATTAAAGCATTAATTAGCAAACACACAGCAAACAGAATTGGAAGTTAACATTTCCAAAATATTGTTTAAACATAAAGAACAATCCCCATACCTGCAATGATAACAAAAACACAAAAACCCATGAGCCGTGTGTGATGCTTCTGCTTGGCTCGGCTTCCCTGATAAAAGAGCAGGATGCATGCCATTAGCAAAGTACAGTGAAGTTTACCTTTACTCATTTCTGGTGAACAAGCTAACTTAGCATACTAGAATTAGCCTTCTACCTTTGAGACAAAACTGATTAAAAACTTCGATTAACGAACTCAGACTCTCAGTAGGACTCACACAGGATGAGTCAAACATCATAAGACAAAATACAATGGTCTGGTCACATTAAAATGGGGATTAATAACTTTTATAAACTTTTATCAAAGGAGTGCAATTCAACAGTAACCTACCATGCTGGAAAAGGCTTTGACCGGAGCACATGGCACGTACCTATGTCATCACACCGAATGCGTCCACACACACACAAAACATACAGGCAGGAGTTTGAAGTTCAAAACAAAAGATTCAATTTATAAAAAAAAGGTGTTTTAGTGAAATTATATATATATATATATTTTTAAATGTGTATATGTAATATAGATTTATAAGTTAATTTTCAGAATTTATATACTTCTGTGAAACTGCTTTGTGGCAATGTCTGTTGTAAAAAGTGTTATATAAGTAAAATTTAATTAAATTGAATTTAATTGAAATAAGTATCCCATATTGTAGTGACATTATACTCTAAGGTCAGAAGTATATGGACAGAAGACCATCACATCTATATGTGGTTCTTCTCCAAACTGCTCCCTCATTGATGGAAGGACATAATTGTCTGAACAATTCTCTGTGTTTGTGTTCTTTAACATAATAGTATCCCTTCACTAGAACTAAGTGGCCCCAACCTGATCCAGCATGACCATGCCCCTGTGCACAAAGCCAACTCAATGAAAACATGATATGTTAAGGTTGAAGTGGAAGAACTTGAGTGTCCTGGACAGAGTCCTAATCTCAACCCCACTGAACACCTTTGGGATGAACTGGAACACAGACTGTATGCCCAGGTGGAGGTGGAGGTGGAGGACCATCACCAGAATTATTTTTTTCATTCTTATTAGTTTTAAGAAATATCATCAGAACACTTCATCATTGACATAGCAATCAGGCAAAGAAGAATGCAAGGGCATCAACTTAGGAGTAGTGTCAGATTGTATAATATTTTTATATTTTGTCTTTATCTGATGCCAACACTCCCTATCACTGTTGGGGTTGCAGTGGCAATTACTAATGCCAATTTACTGCTTTTTACTTTATTTATAACTATAGTTACTTTTAAGTGTTATATGAATTAAATTTCTTAATTATATGCAAATCTATATGCATTTAGCTGTTTTTTTGCCACAATTTACATGCACGTGGCAGCAGCAGCAATATTAATTTTTTTGCTTTTATTATACTCTTTGAAGGAATTCATTGTAATAGTTGTCTTTAATCTTTCCATCTCCAGTTTTTCCAACAACATTCAAGCTAGAATGTTATTCTTTTCTTCCCAGAATCCTCTGCACCAAGTAGAGTTACCATTTTGATACCATGGATTGTAAAAACAATTTGCAACATTGCCACAATATTTTACCCTATAGATCTTAAATTTTAATGTGAAATTGAAGATAATTTTTCAAGAAATATTTCTAATTTTTTCAACTGATCCCTTCTGTTTTTGCATAGTTATTCCATATGTAATGAACATGAACCAACTTCAGTCATCTTGCATGCGTCTGCAAAGAAAAGAAAAAAATAAGGCATGTTTTGATCAAAGCTTCCATGTATGACATGTGAATAAAGAAAAATTTTAAGATGGATTTAAAGGATGACTAACAATGAACTAGCAGAACACAGAGAGCTAGCAGGTAGTTTTCACATGATTTCAAAACAAAAACAACACACTGGATTCTGGGAAGGTTGAGCTGGCCACTTTAAACTGTTGTTAACTCACATCATAATTCTAATTAACCCAGAGTGTGAATAGTTCGATAAGCAAAGATGGCTTTCATACTGTAACCCAGAGGTTTTTTTGCTTGGTTGTTTTTTATACTTTGTATTAAGTTAACAAATAAAGAATTTTAAAACAAACCAGCATTTTGAGTAGTTTGAGTTTACATGCGAGTGATATTATTCCTTTTACTGTATACCACAATGATTTGTAAGTTTTTAATGAAATAATAATGAAAAATGAATACATAATGAATAACACATTATGTGTATGGAGAATCTTCAAGAACATCTTAAAGTCTTCAAGACAGACGAGTTTGTTGTCTCCTGTTTCTCATTAACTGGATGAGCAGCATTATGTGTCTCATTTATATAAAGCTTCTACAATGTATCTGGTAACAGGAACAACTGTAACAACAACTATAACTGAATTTCTACAATAAATTTCTACAACAAATCAGCTTCACAGAAGTATATAAATTCTGAATATGAACCTATGATCTATCTATCTATCTACTTATCCATTTATAATAAAAAAAAATCCTCCTCTCACCTCACCTGTCTTCCTCAGCCTCGGGTCCTCTACCAGAGACCTGGGAGTTTGAGGGTTCTGCGCAGTATCTTAGTTGTTCCTAGAACTGCACATTTCTTGACAGAGACCTCAGTTGTTGTACGTGGGATCTGTTGGAGACACTCCAAGTTTGGGAGTCACAGTCCCTAATGCTCCTATTACCACTGGAACCACTTTGGACTGTTCCAGTTGTTCCTTCAGGCCTTGGTACTTCTCAATCTTCTCATGCTCCTTCTTCCAGATGTTACTGTCAGCTGGGATTGCCACATCTATCACTACTGCTGTTTTGTGCTCCTTATCAATCACCACTATGTCTGGTTGGTTGGCCAGCAGCTGCTTATCTGTCTGGAACTTGAAGTCCCACAGGATCTTAGCTCTATTGTTCTCAACTACTTTCAGTGATGTGTTCCATCGGGACTTGGGAACTTCTATCCCATTCTTGGTGCAGTTGTTTCCATACTCTATCCCCACCACTTGGTTATGCCTTTCAGTGTATGCTGTCCCAGCCTGCATCTTGCAACCAGCTACTATGTGCTGGACAGTCTCAGGGGCATCTTTGAATAGCCTGCACCTTGGGTCCTGCCTACTGTAGTAGACATCTGCCTCCACAGGTCTGGTGTTTATGGCCTGTTCTTGTGCTGCCATGATCAGAACCTCTGTGCTGTCCTTCAGGCCAGCTTTTTCTAGCCACTGGTAGGATTTCCTGATGTCAGCCACTTCCTCTATCTGCCAGTGATACATTCCATGGAGGGGCTTGGTCTTCCATGATGCTTTCTCATCTTCCTCATCATCTTCTGTCTTCTGCTGCCCGAGACACTCTTTCATCAGTTCATCCTGGGAAGCCATCTTCTTGTTTCATTTTGGATAGTGGCTCTGACACTCACTAATCCTTGTCCCCCTTCTGTTCATTGTTCACAGAGTCTCAGGGAGCTGGACTTTGGATGGAACCCTCTGTGCATTGTGAAGAGTGTCCGTGTCTTGATATTGGTGGCATCTATTTCCTTCTGTGGCCAGTTCATTATTCCAGCTGGGTATCTGATGGTTGGTAGGGCATAGATGTTGATGACTTGGATCTTATTCCTACCATTTAGCTGGCTTCTGAGCACCTGTCTGAACCTCTGGAGATATTTGGCTGTGGCTGATCTCCTTGTAATCTCATCCTGGATTCCCTTTGGCCAGTAGGATACCAAGGCACATGTAGCTGCCCTGTATATCTGCTATTTTGCCCTCTGGTAACTCCACTCCCTCAGTTCTAATCATCTCCTTTCCTCTCTTGGCCACCATCAGTCCACATTTATCCAGCATGAATGACATCCCGATGTCCTCACTGTAGATTCTGGTGAGGTGGATCAATGAGTCAATGTCTCGCTCACCCTTAGCCTACAGTTTGATGTCATAAATGTACAGGAGATGCTTTCTGCACTTCTGTAAGTTGGCTGATGTGCCTCCGGGCTTACCTGGTCTTGGCTTCTTACCTAAACCTTCTTCTCCATGGTGGGCACCCTACACTCTTGGTCTTGATTTTGTAACCAAGCATGTCCAGGATAACAGTTGCAGTGGCATATATGAGCTCATTGGTTTCAGTGATGGTGTTGGTGGGTATATTGAGCAGCAGACTGTTAATATCTGCAATCATCTCCTCTGAATGTTGACTGCATTTAGTTGGACCTCAATCCTCATCTTCAGCTTAGTGGATGTAGTCTTCCAAGTTTGAGCTATGAGAGTTGCTTCCTTCTACTGATGTTAGAGGACTCTCAGTCAGAGTGGATGTTGATGTTCTGGTCATGCATAGTTGCCACATTTGGTACATGTAGACTCTTTCCTTGGGCTTGCTGTTATAGTAGTATTCCACCAGTTCCAAGTTTTCTGATCCAGTCCAGGTGTACCTTGTTCCAGTTGCCCACTTTTTCATTAGTATGTCCTGGTTTCTCAACCACTGATGCAAACTTTAACCTGGGCAAAAGCCAAAAAATTGCAGTTGTTTGTCACATAATTCAATATAGTTTTAACATAAATTCTGTTCTGTTTCAATTGATTTTCGGAGGGAGATTACATTACATAAATAATGTAAATAATAATTTTATTAAATTATTTCTGTTTGTGTGTTTGCTTCAATTCTACACTTTTTTTGCTGACATTTTTTTTTTTTTAATTTTCCATGATGTAATTAATGTTGGCTCTGGTGGATTGGTCATGTAGCAGGTACATACTTGTACCTGATGTTCAATAATAACAAGAGAAAAATCATTGTGTAGCTGCAGTTATCCTTAATTTCACATGGCTATGGTAACAAAACATGACTAATTGGGTGGCAGGGGAGCTAAAACACAAAGGCCAGCTCTTACGCCCTCTCTGGGAATTCCCCTCAAGGATTTCATCTTGAGACGTCACTAGACAAGACCCTGAGACACACTTTTGACACATGAATGTAAATAATGCTCTATGTTAGACTAATTCTAGGCCTATTTTATGCTCTATTCTAGGCCCATTTTATTCTACCTTTGGGTACAATTATTGTGAACATGGGATTCGCGTGTACTGCTATGCTGATGACAGTTTCAGCAAAGCTAATGACAAAGTCCTGAATGATCTCACATCTCAGCACCTGAGCTAACTCTTAAGGACTCGGGCAGTCTCAATATTTAGGTCTAGGTTGAAAATTTATTTATTTAATCAAGCCATATGTTAAAAGCTTTTCTTTTTGGTAAAGATGCAAATCTGAAGGGTTTATGGGCAGAGCAAGTTTTGGCAAAATAAAATGTTCTGATTCCCTTTGAGTCTTCAGATATGTGTGTATGTGTTACCCACTCATTCATCAGTTTTGTTTTGGTTTTTTTACACCTGCTCAGATTTTTCTTTATATTTACTATTTTTATGACCCTAGAACAACAGTGAAGACATCAAAACTAAGCAATAATGCATATGTAATTATTAGGGAAACAAAAAATAACTTGAATAATCTAAAATATGAAATGTTTTTTTTTAAAGTAGCCAGTGTTTAGGTTTCTAAATGCCTTGCATGTGCTTTCTGTATCTACCACAGCAACCCAAACTAAGCCTAGCCTGGAAAACCCCTAGCTGTTATCTGTTATGGACCTTGCCTAACAAGCTGCACTTTCGAATACATGTTTCAGTGGAAGACCATAGTGATATCAGATGGGTTGGGGTGTGGTGGCCAATGTTTTTTTGCCTCAGAGATTTCTTTCAATCCATATAACACTCTTTATTTTAGTTCTCAGAGTAAAAAGATGTGCAAAATGTGCAAAAAGGTCACAGTTCATATAAGTTGCATTGTAAAAAGTATGGAAAAGCATGATGTATGGAAAATTAGTGTCATGCTTTTACACACATTTTACAATGTTTCTCAGAATGATTGATGAAAAATATGGATTGAACTTGCACAAATAGATGTTTTGAAGGATTTGTCTCTGTGACAAGCTCTTTCAAGTTTTTACATATACAGCACTGTATTGGAAAGAAAAGTCACAAATGTTTCCATGTTATTCCTGCAACCTCAGGCAGCATTCAGCATCAGCTTCATTATTCTATGTTAAAAAAAGTACCACTATGGCCAGATGACTGCACAAACTTCATGCATTATTAATTATCCCACTGTGTTCATTCATTCTTTTTAAATACTAGTTTTATCCTAATCAGGGTTACACTGGATCCAGAGTCTATGCTAGAAATTTACTCTAGATGTGACACCAGTCTATGCCCAGCTCACACATCACTGTGTAATGGATTTTACACTATGCGTTATGTTTAAGAAAGTATTCAAAATGTCAAATGCGACTATTAAAATGCATTCATAGTAGAGTTTAATAGTAGAGAGGAATGAGGGCAGGACTCAGCTAGTTACAATCAGAGGATCACTATGGAATCTAAGACAGGAAGAGAATATAAATGTACACAGAGAGGTTTCCACATCACCCCTCCAGGACCTGTACCTACATTATGATGGAGGAATAACTGGCATAAAATCACAAGGCTTGTTTTAATATATAAATGGATTTTCCTACTAATTTTACATATTTCACTCTGGGAGGACATGTGGATTTACAGCATTACAAATATGTTTATTTTATGATTACTCTGAAAGTCTACATAATGATTGTCTGCTTTAACACAGTTATCATTTCTGTTATATACAGAAACAAATGTCTCCATGAGCCAATGTACATTTTCATTGCTGCTTTGCTTTGCAATGCTCTCTTTGGATCAACTGCTCTCTATCCTAAACTGCTCAGTGATTTACTGTCTGAAAAACAAATTGTGTCTTATGAAGCATGTGTATTTCAGGCATTTTGCATGTACACATATGCTTCATCTGACTTTGCGCTGTTGTCAGCTATGGCCTATGACAGATATGTTTCCATCTGTAAACCGTTACAATATGCAACTCTTGTAAAAATGACCATTGTAAGAAAGCTCATATTTTTTTCATGGTTTGTGCCTTGCTGTACAATTGGTATAGCAGCTATACTAGCCTCTCAACGTCTACCATGTAAACTTAAATTGAACAGAATATACTGTGACATTTATTCAATTGTGAAATTAAGTTGTACAGGAACATCTCTTAATAACATTTATGGACTGTTTATTTTCAGCATTACTGTATTTCCTCCAGTGATCTTCATAATCTACTCATATGTCAGGATACTCACTGTGTGTTTAAAGAATTCTAAAGACTTCAGAAGAAAAGCCTTACAGACCTGTTTACCACATCTGATCATTTTCATCATTTTCTCTGTTGATATTTCTTTTGAAATTATAAATAACAGACTAGAATCAAATCAAATTCCCCACATTATTACCATGATCCTGTCAGTTAACTATGTACTCATTCCTCCTTTATTTAACCCCATAATATATGGAATAAAAATGCAGGAGATTTATAATAGTATTAGAAGGCTGATTTCATGGAAAAAGAGGACTCAGATTTCTTTTGAGATGTAGCATCTACCTTTACTCTTATGAGCTTCAAAAACGAAACATTCCAGGTGTTTTAACAGAATTATTGTCAACTTTGTGAGTGTATTAAAGTGATGTTAATCGATAAAATCTTGTGTAACAACTATAAACAGAAATATTTAACCTTTTTGTGACATACAGTATCCTGTCATTTCAATAAAACTCTGTCACTACATCAGGAAACGAAACATTTTTTGACCCAAATATCTTGTACATCTTTACAAAATCACCTTTTGAGAAAATTCTCTTCATGTAATTAAACATTTTAAGCATACTAAAATGTAAATGCATCATTCAAAATTACATCACAGAGCACTTTTGGAATTTTTTTATAACAAGTTCAAACTAGACTGTGCTTCATTATTTATTTTACTGTGGGACAGCAGAAGCTTGAAAGCAGAAGCAGCAGAAACAACAGGCAACAAAACTTTAAATCAATTCAATTTTATTTATGTTGTGCTTTTTTAATTACACATAGTCACAAAGAAGTTTTATAGAAATATAGATATAAATTTAGATCCCTACTGAGGAAGCCAGAGGTGACGAATGAAAGGAAAAACTTCGAGATGACATGAGGAAAAAAACTTGACTCATCCTTATATTGGCAGATTGAGTTATTAATTTTCCACAACTGTAAGATATGAAGTTCAATAATACTGAATGTGTTTAAAGGATCTAAGAGACTGTGTCTGAATAACGAGTACTATTTGGAAGGCTGTTCCATGGCTGAAGGGCTTTTGTAGGGAAAAAGGGTTCTGTCCTCCTTTGTAATCTACATTATTCTAGGTACTAATAAAGGACATGAGTAGTTAATCACAACTTTGGTCCTGCACTGTGAGAAATTTCAGGGCTTTAATGGTCATTACTAGTACTTTATAATCCATGTGTTTTTGTCCCTGAGACCCAGTGCAGTGTGGGTAAGAATGGGGTGATGTGCTCATATCTTCTGTTTCTAGTAAGAACCCTTGCTGCTGCATTCTGGAATAACTGGTGCTTGATTATGGACCTGCTGGAACATCCAGCCTCCAGCAGTGCATTACAAGCCAGTATGGAGGTAACAAAAGCATTAACTAATTTTCCTTCCATCATATAGAGACCTTATACTCTATATATCCAAAATTATGTGCACCCCTGTCCAACAAGCCCATATGTGTTCCTTCCCCAAACTGTTGCCACATTGTTGGAAGCACACAATTGTCTAAAACGTGTATGTATTCTTTAGTATTGAGATTTAACTGTATTGGAACTAAGGAAACCTGTTACTGCATGACAATGCCTCTGTGCACAAAGCAGCTCCATCAAGACATGGTGTGTTAAGGTTGAAGTCGAAGAACTGGAGTGCGCTGCACAGAGCCCTAACCTCAACCCCACTGAACTTCTTTGGAATGAACTGGAACACAGACTGCATGTTCTAGCTCAACATCATTCTCTTACTGGAGGTGGACCACCACCAATTTAAAAAAAAAAAATGTATTGCAACTTATTATTCCTATTCATTGTAAGAAATATCACCAGAGCACTTTATCAAAGGCAAAGAAGTCAGACACAGAAGAGTGTGAGAAGTGTAATGAACAGTGTTCATATAATATTTTTATATCTTGTCCTTATCTGCTGTCAAACCCACATAACACTTTTGGGATTGCAGTGAAAATTACTAAGGGCAATTTACTGCTATTTATTTTATTTGCAATTACAGTTACTTTTAAGTGTTATGTGAATTAAATTTATAAGTTCTTTATTATATACAAGTCTACATGCACTAAGCTGTGTTTTGCCACAGGCCAACATGCTTTTTTGCTGTTATTATAAATTTTAATTCTCTCCATCTCCAGCTTTTACAACAAGCATTTGAGCCAGCGATTGATGGGGAAAGCTTGGCTCAATTTAACCTGTTGTCAACCCAGGTCATATCAATTAACCTATTAACAGTGTTAATCAATTCATAAATTAACAAAATGGTTGGATAAGCAAAGCTGGCAAATTTACAAAGTTCAGCATTTTGAGTAGCTTTTGTTTGTATGTCATTGAAATTATTCCTCTTACTGTATACCACAATTATTTGCAATCCATTAACATTTGTATAAAGCTACTACAATGTAGTTGGAAACAGGAACAACTTCAACACAGAAGATGACAAAGCTGATGAAGGTCAGGGAGGAGATGATTTTCTAGTTGCTCTCAGCAAATCACTGAGGAGTATGTGTCTGTATGAGAGAGTATAAATGTTCATGAGTTGACTTCCTCAGCGCAGCTGTAGTTTGTCTACACTCTGCTCTCTGAATGACTACCATGAAATCACAGAAACATGAATTACTATCCGAAATTGATGGATTATTCTACCAACATTACATATCTAATGCTGGAGGGAAATGTGGATTTAGAGCATTACAGATATCTTTATTTTTTAATCACTCTCACTCTCAACATAATGATTATCTGTTTTAATACAGTTATTATTTTTGTTATATGCAAAAACCCTCCATGAGCCCATGTACATTTTCATTGCTGCTTTACTTTGTAATGCTCTCTTTGGATCATCAGCTCTTTATCCTAAACTGCTCATTGATTTACTGTCTGAAAAACAAATAATCTCTTTTGGAGCATGTTTATTTCAGGCATTTTGTCTGTATACATATGGTGCATCAGAGTTCACGCTGTTATCAGCTATGGCCTATGACAGGTATGTGTCCATCTGCAAACCATTACATTATGCAACTCTTCTAAAAATGTCCACTGTCAGAAAGCTCTTATTTTTATCGTGGTTTTTGCCTTCTTGTGAAACTGGTGTTGGTGTTATTCTAACATCCCAACTTCATTTGTGTAAATTTAAATTGAACAGAATTTACTGTGATAATTACTCAATTGTTAAATTAAGCTGTAAAGAAACATCTCTTAATAACTCATATGGACTTTTTGTTTTTAGCATTGCTGTGTTTCCTCCAGTGATCTTCATAATCTACTCATATGTCAGGATACTCACTGTGTGTTTAAAGAATTCCAAACATTTCAGAAGAAAAGCCTTACAGACCTGTTTACCACATCTTTTGATTTTCATGTTTTTTTCTGTCAACACAAGTTTTGAAATTATAAATCCTAGACTTGAATCAAAACAAATTCCCCACATTATGGCCATGATCATGTCAGTTATTCCTTATGTTATTACTCCTCTAATTAATCCTATAATATATGGACTAAAACTGCAAGAGATTTTTAACAATATAAAGAGATTAATTTCATGGGGAAAACAGGCACAAGTTTCTTATTAGAAGGAGAGCCTTCTTTTTCTCTCCTTGCTTACTCTTCAGAATTATAGCTTAATATGTTACCAGGTTTAATATTACTTTTCCCCCCCATTTTGACTATAATGGAACCATGTTATTTAACAGCCATTATATGATAAGGTCAATATACCATTATGGTAAATACTGTATATTACATACTACACACAACTTTGTCAGATGTTTCATATTTACAACATTAAATTTAAATATAATGCATATTTACTACATATCTTTCATCTCAATCACTATGTAGCACAATAATAATAATAATAATAATTATTATTATTTGTTAGAATCATTAGAAGCCACATGTATATGTATATGTGTAAATTATTTCTTGATGAGGGATTTGCTTTTCTCTGTATAAATTTCAATTAAAGGTTTGATTTTTCTCATTTTTTACCAAAAGGTGGATTTTTTTCTAACCCTTTTCCCTATTCTTTACAAGGAGTACCAATAATAATAATAATAATAATAATAATGTTTTTATATAATATAGACTTGGCTGGTGCTCACTGGCTATTTGTTTCAGAGCTGTTGGTGTGGCACAAATACAGGACAAATTGGTCCTAGTGAAGCAGTATCAGAATGTGTACTGATAAAGACTTCAAAGCATTTATGTAAGTCACTCTGGATAAGAGCGTCTGTCAAATGCTGTAAATGTAAATCAAAGTCAAAGTCAAAGTGAACTTTATTGTCATTCAGACGATACAATTCAAGACTGCATAGTAGAACGAAATTGCGTTTCTCCTGGCTCAATGTGCAAAAACACAAGGAAATGTAGTTTAATGTCAGGAGAGCAGTGTACAGCAACAACTAAAACTTCCTTACCCCCAATAGTTCACCAGAACAAACCTTACCACCTCCAAGCTTACCAAAGTCAGAAAGTTATGTCCTGGTGGTGAATGGAAACCAGGCGATACGACTGTTGGAAAAGTAGCATCCAGCCATATTTCAGTGAAGGCCAAAAACCACACCTGTTCCTGATAGGCCTTTGGAACTTAACTCAAGCATTAAATTCATTTTGTTCACCAGCAATTGGACAATTGCCAAGAAGACGACTCTTGCAAAGGAGTATTCTGGAAGAGGGGAGATTGAAGCGCATTTTCCGAGTTTTGCACAAAATCCTGGCACACCGGCCTCTTTTGCACTTCGTCCTCCTATGTTGATGCGAGTGTTAACAAAGAGGCAGATGCACAGTGGAAGTGGCTGCTGCCACACAAATCTCTCACAGTCTGATTTCAACAATGATCTAATGCCTAGTAGTGTTTGGTGATCATATTGTATAATCAAGAAAGGGACATTTACAAAAAGACTTCCAAATAAAATAAAGCACAAAAAGCTGTAGTTTATCTGGCAGTCTTTAAATAGTCTAAGGTGATACACAGATGTATTATTTTTCACACTTCTTGCACTGACACATTAAGAGTGTAGCCTAAAAGCAGTGAAGATGGAAAAGCAACATGCAGCCAGTGTGTAGCTGTTAACTGACGTACGGTTTGAGGTTCTTTACTGCACAAATTTAACAGCCTAAAAATAGAAACATTCTGAAACAGTTTATGATTTAAGTATTGAAAAGATGACTTGTTGACCAGCAAGAATCAGCAGTCCTGAAACTCCTAATTACTGTATGCAACATGTGTGCAAGGGTGGAAAATACTTAGAGTACTTATACTGCTTAAATCTAATTATGACAAAGTATGGTTTTTTTTGTTCATAGTCAATGACATCAAGCCAAGAAATCTAAAGTATTTTAGGTTAACTTTAGGTTTGGTCTGTTGGATTGTTAAATTAGCTTTGCTTTAGCATTCACTCCTGCAGGGTTGTTACACATCATTAGCTAAACAACAAGCCAAATTCTAGATTTCGCTGAGTTATAATATTTTTTCTTATGACTGATTACTTGGCGAACTAGTGAATCGCATAGGGCCAAAACTGAAGTTGTGAAATTTTGGTCACCTTTTTTCATAAGATAAAAATATTGATTGTTTACACTTTAATACTTGAGTATATTTGACAGTAGCCATATATTTATTAAGTTCACTTTCTCTGTACCTTTTCCTTTCCTGACTACATCTTAAGAGAATTTAAGAGTTTATTCTGAATCTACAAACAAATTAATTCAGACTTACTAAACTCTTTCCATGTAATAACCAGTGTGGTGGTGTTTATAAGTATGCACACCCTCCTTCCTGCTGAAAAAGACAAAGACAGAAGAATTAATACAGGACACTTACTAACTTACTGACACACACAGATGAGTCACAGGATCTGTTTATTCACATTTTCTGTATTATAACAATTTTACAACTTTAAAGTACATTAATGCCTATCACTACCATATTCTCTACACAGGTACATATTGTACTGATGAGTTCATGACTGGAAATGCATATGATGTCATTATGTCACTAAGTTAACAGCATTAGGAAAGAAAACCTTTTTTCTCACAAAATAAAATGTACAAAGTTCATGATGTGTGCAAGTTGATTTCTCAGCTGCATTTAATGTAAAACTCCAGATGCATTAAAACAACAATTTTTTTCCAGGATGATCTGTTAATCATGTGCCGATAACTAGTTATACAATTTTTCGCAATATTCAACACAATATTCTCAGCAAGCACTTAATTACGTCACATTTGAAGAAACTAGACATGCTTAGAGAAAGCGGAGACTGAGGAACTCCTTCGCAGAAGAGCTTGGCATCTGTATCGAAAATACTCTTTCTTAGTTATAATTAATGTTAATATTTACTCTGATAACGCAGCATGACCTGGCATGACCGAACCGGAGATGTGTGTAACCTGCTCGCTTGAAAAGCTGACCACTGAAAACCTCTTCAGATAAACAATTTTAAAATGCATAAGGGACATCAAGGCTTAAGGTAAACAGAACTGAACGTTCAGTCAGGGCTAGGAGGAAATAGATGAAGAAAATAGAGGGGGTGGATTTAGGTACCAGGAGAATATCTCCGAGAATTCAGAGGACAGGGACAAGAGAACTGAGAATGTGGAGCCAAGTGGTAGAGATACAGAACAGATGGGGTGTGACAGGTAGCTGGTCCCCAGGGGCCTGTGAGGGTGGAGCCATGTGCCTGTCTCCAGAACTAAAAGGGCGGGGCCACGTAGGTGAAGTGTAGCAGGTGTGTAAATGCATTGATAAGTTAAATGGGAATAAGGATGACTCCTTTCATTGAATTAAGGATAAACTCAGGAGAAACATTAACGCAAAACATGTACTGCAGATCAATATACTGTATTCATGACTTTTTTTTTTTACTGTGTTTAGTGTACAGTTCCTTTAGACAGGAAGTGATGTCGTACATTAAATTTACAGTGAAAAGCACACAGCAGCTTCACCATGCAGAAATTCCCAGCGCTGGTCCGAGTTACTCCCAAACATCACATGCCTTTAATGCAGGCTTCTAATGAAGTGAGTCAGTTCTGTAGGGAGGTGTGAAAACATGGTAATAAAAAAAAAAAAAAAAAAAAAGGCTTCACCACTCTTTTTTCGAAGAAATAACATGGAAAAGGAACACAAACTGGAATTTCCTCACAGGCAAAAATGATGACAAAAATGAAAATACAAAAAAAAAAAACACTATAATCATCAAAAATGTGGTACATATACATAAAAATATTAAGTTTATAATGTTAATAAAGCACCCCAACTGAAAAGAAATGAAACCATGTTCAGTCATACATATTATAATGTATAAAAGTCTATGTATAAGATTATTATTTTGATTATTAGATGCAGGAGAGGTGAAGTGTGACCCTCCATCTGGGGTGTACGACCAATTTTTGACATGTCAAAACATGCCACGTCAACCCCTTATCCTGCAACATTAATGTAGTTAACATCATTTAACCTTAATGACCTCAATATCCCCATTAACACACACCGAGTAGAAAAGAGATTAATACTGTAATAGTGACATCAAGTGGTCAACGCTGGAACTACAGCTCATAATGTTCGGCACTACAGGCCACAGACATTTTTAAATTTTAACTCATAGAACGTTTTAAACATGGGGAACACCCCTGATAGATGGAGGGCACTTTTTAGAGAATTGTAGCTGTGATTTAACAATACCGGGAACTAAAAAACAGAGTTTTACACACAAACACACACACGCAATCTATCAGAGTTTCTGCTAGGTCACAGCATCTAGGAGTGATGCAGTTTTTACTGGACAAATGAGTTTAATTCCTGCGACATTACTATTACTAAAGTATTACTGCCATGAGAAAACACTGAAATTAAATTAACAAGTTAAATTAACATTTAATAATATCAATAAATTAACGTCAACAAGCCTATGAACACAACAAATCACTAAGAACAAGAAATCTTTCCACTAACAAAAATAATTCTTTATGATATGACTCGTAACATTTTATTGAACTTTGTTTTAACTAGATGGAAATGCATTTAAAGGCCACTATGTAGGATTTAGGATTTTTCTATATAGGATCTAGCCGTGGAAATCGATTATAATATTCATAAGTATGTCCTCACTAGTGTATAATTAGCTGTAACTCTGAATCACAGTCGTATGCTGTGAATGAGCATACGACTCATTCATATGCTCGTATTTCGTATGCTTAGAATGAGCCCTTTAAATCCACCTCTCTGGAGCCGCCATGGTGCGCTGCTACAGTAGCCCAGAACGGAAAAACCTCTAGAGAGCGCCTTCCATGTTTCTACAAGTGGCAGCATGATGAAAGATTAAAATCGCCTGCTTTTAGCAAAAAAACTTTTAAGATTTTACTGTTTTGCCATTGTTCCATTGTGATTGTACACTGACTATTTGCCGAGTCTTGCTATCAGTGGCCTTGAGTTCTGCAAAGAAGAGGAAATCTGAACTTCGAAATTGTGTAATGTGTGACTAGGTTAGAGATTGTGTGAAAACAATTTTTAATCATGTTATTGAATAATGCATCTGCAGTTTCCGTGCATTCCAGCAGAAAGTTCCGCCTATAAGAGCACCAAGAGTGTCTGCCCCTCGAACAAAACATCATTAGCAATATTTAGTGAAGATGTCTATTTTGCTAGCTGTCTAATTTCTCAGATAAAGACAGCTGAGAATCATTAAGCAAACCACATGGAACCCATCTTAATTCCCTTGTTTTTTGAAAACGAGCACTGTAGCTGTGATTTACGATTCTAGAAACGATAGAAAGCCAGCAGTGGCTATATATATATATAGAAGCCAACAGCAGGTAATGATACCTGTAGCAGTCACCAGTGACCGCATGCTTAAACAGCTACATTTAGTCAGAATATATCGTTTATATTCATTTAAAGAGACATGCATTCCTGAATAAAATGAGGTGTACAAAGGATCTTCACTTACTTACATACATTTATATGTATATATATTATATTACTTTAAAATGTGTAGACACTGTCCAGCTGGAGCCGAGTTTGCCGGTCACACAGTGTCTTAACTGGCTAGCAGAAACTCTGATGTGTGTGTATATACACACACTCTCTTCACACACACACACTCACACATACACCCACACATGCTGTATATTCTTATTTAGAGGAAAATGCTCACTAATTAGCTTACGTTCTAAATGTAATACTTTCATACTATGGAGCTTTGATGAAAACATGGCACCATCACAGTTTAGCATGTACGTTATCTTTATATGAAAACAAAATGTTCCCTGTGGGTGAAGAAGAGAATCACTCAGAGTTGGGTCGTTCCCAAATGGCCAGATGGAGTCACACGAACGTAGCTCAGCGAGAGTAAGACATGGTGAATAAGGTGCAGGGTTTATCATGCGTGTAACTGCTCACAGTGTTCACCGGCCCACAGGAGGAAGGGGAGGAGCTCCTCTCATTACTGCAACACACACACACAGTATTTTTTTTTTTAAGTTTAATACTTGAAATTTTTGTAATACTTTTTTAAGATCTGACCCAGCCACCAAAACAAACCCAAATTAATTCAGAAGTGTGCTGGCTTGAGGAAGTCCTTCACATGGTCAACTTTAGACTTTTTCTCACCTCTGGTGGCTTTACTGGGGTAAATCTTAGCGAAGTGTCTGTACTCATCAGGTGGTGGAAAATCATCCAGCGGGTGGAAAGAGTACTTTGATTCAAAATCATCTGGAGGAGAAAAAATAAATTTAAAAAAAGACAAAAGGAACTACATAAAGGCCATTGTAGATTTATTTATTTATTAATGAAGATTACATATTAAAATAATTCACAAAATAAATCAAAATTCCTAAAAAAAGTTCTAATACTGACCCTATAAGCCGCGTCTATGAATCCGCAGGGGCACCACTTAATTTAAATCAGCCAATCACAAACATTATTAGTTACATCACCAAAGAGCCCTTTTCTGTTTACATAGCATGTCATTCAGTATAAAATTCTGGTTGGAATTATTAAATGTAATAACATTTCTAAGCTACACAGCTACATACAGTATCAGTTGTTCAGTGGGTTAGAAGTTTACGTACACTTTTTTAGCATTTGTTGGCATTGCCTTTTAATTGCTCGAACTTTAATCAAACCCTTGTCGTAGCATCTGATGAGCTTCACCCATTCCTCCTGTTGTGAATTCTGGCCAGGAACAGCCTATGTCACAGTCTCTGACTACTGATACCACTCAGGCTATACGTCATCAGGTCTCTCCCTCAGATATGAAGGTTGCATTGCTTGTAGTTTTCAGGAGAAAGAGATTTTGTGATAAAAAAAAAGAGGGACTTTGTGAGAATAACCACGGAGAGAAGCCTCAATTCCTCCTGCCATTATCATACCAGGAACTTTGGACCAAAGAGTTCTCGAGTCTCATTGAGAGGAACTACCCACTGGGGAGCTCCTAAGAGAACTTCACACCCTCATGGGATTTCCTTCTGTGTGCATTAGCATCGCCAAAAGAAATCCTGAAGTGACGTAAGCTGGCTGATGGTTTCTATAGCGACATAACTCATTTGGTGTTTGTTGTAATACGAATGTGTCCGGTCCAATGTCCTTGTGTTGCTGTAAAAACAGCATATTAGCTGCGTTAAGATTTAAACTTATCCACTTTCATGTGTTGTGTTTCAGTCATATTTCTATAGAAACGGATCATTCCACTCTGCTGTAGAATGGGGGAGACCAGGAAGTGTTACATGCTGACAGTAAATCCATTATATTATATTATAAAGATTATAAAAATTTATGGCAGAAAATAGTTGGTGATTAAAACAAAAAAAAATTCCTAACATGTATATAGTATTTTATAACAGTTTTTTTTTTTAATTATAGCTTAAAAAAATTGATGAGCATATGCACATTTAGTTTAATTAAGATTCTTATGTCATCTTACTTAGATGCATCAAAATAACAGTATTTCCTCGGTCACATAATAAGCTCAATAACTGACTTCACTGTCAGTTTTATTTTAAGAGCTGCTGTTTACACGGCTAACGTTTTACACAGATTTTTTTAAAAGTACCTACCCTGAAGTAGGCGCTAAAAAAGTCCCTCAAAACAGCATTCCAAGAACCATAATCATCCTCAGTTCCTTCAGTGCGAACACACAAAGAGGGGGTACTTCCTCCAACAGTTCTAAAACCTACCAAAATGACCAAAAGCGCCTCATGTGCAGCTGTCTGTGGTCTGACCTCGACACATCATGGCTGGTTCCTGAGCTGTATGCCTTAAGAGGAAAAAAGGAGAGGCACGAGCACAGATGGTCTCTGAGCTATATCCTAAGAACGCTGAAGGCTGATGATCACCTGCACACTTCAGTCTGGCTGTTTACGCTAGTCTTGAGGAAAGCAGCTTCTCCACTGCATGGTGATGTAGGACTTAGGATAATAGTGGATGAACATTATTTGGTACCTGATGCTTCCGACTCCTTCAGTTGCTTTGTTATTGTCTTCAGCTGTAACTTTCAGACAAAAGTTCGTTCATCCCTGGGCATTAATTCTGCCTCCTTTCTGAATGCAGATTTTCATGTTACCTTAATGTTTGGTGCCTTTGCTTGTGTGGAAATTTGTCTTAAGGAGGAACTGGACTTGCGGTGTTCCACTTTTTTCCAGAGGGCTTTACTATCTCATAGTAAACTCTTAGCTATGTTAATTGGCCATTTTCTGTAAACTTCCAGACTGCTTAACCCATAGAGGATAAACATGATCTCGAACAAGACAGCAAATCCAAATGATCTGGACTGGAGTAAGAATATACTGAAAATGAAATTCTGCATTTTGAAGAACAAATTGACTCCACTGAGGATAAAATAAATTAGTGCTGATTGTGCACTTTTGCTTGTGTTTCACTAGTTCTTGCTAGCTGACATTATTTGGGTGCATGTAATGCATGAAGGTTTTTAGAACTGCTTTTTTAGAATAGTATGGTTCATATTGACCAGTCTAATTAGAAAATGGTTTGTGAAATTATATAAGCTAATTCACAACAACAGAGTGTTCATAGCCAAAATGTGCATTTAGTTAGAATATTTAAATGCTTAGGGGCTTCAGACTTCTTATCTAGACAACGTGCAACATGGCACCTTTTGTTTGAAGCCAAACACTTTTCAAGTGATCAGAAATATTGGAATAGGTGTTTCTTGTTGCCCCACAACAAGACATGGAACAGATTAGCCAAAGAAAACAGCAAGAGCTGATGACAAACATTGTGAGCTGTGATGAAAAAAGAAAAAACAACAGTCAGTGACATCAACAAGGCAGGGTGAAGGTCTCACAATCCACTTTCTCCAGATTTGGAGAGCAGAAATATAGAGGCCACACCACAAGATACAAACCGCTCATCAGCAGTGAGCATCAGAAGAGCAGACTGGAGTTCATAAAGAAATACAGAGACGAGCAGCAGGAGTTCTGGAACCAAGATGAACCTCT
>JAQQZX010000023.1:29048205-29067396 GCA_030068355.1 Notoglanidium maculatum | reverse complement strand
GTGCTCCCGTGGGCGAGCCTTAGCGTTAGCTTTGGCTCTGCGATTATGCCGCCGAGTCGTCACCCATTCGCCCCGCTCTAATGCCAGAGTTGGGGGATTACTAACTCCGCCTGAGGCATCCAGATTTCCCCCACAAGAACCTACACTGCTCTCACTCTCACTAACCCTCTCTAAAGACTGGATGCGCACCTCTAATGCTGCAATCTTTTCCGTCAGTGAGCTAACTAATAAACACTTATCGCATGTAACAAGTCACTATTACTAATGACGGAGGAAGAATGACTAAACATCCTGCACTTCACACACTGAACAAGCTGAATGTTTGCCATAGTAAATGTTTAATGTACCTCAGTTGAAGTTTTGTTGATAATATTTTCGGCAGATCCGACGTGAATGACCTCCAATTGCAGTGTTTAAACAGGGAGAAAAATGAAAAAGAGAAAAACCGCATTCTACAAAGAGAAAGAAGAAAAAAGAATATAATATGAACATTAACTGAATCTCTTGAACTGTCTATGCTTGGTTTTGGCACGTAATTGACTGATAATTGGCAGATCACTGCATTGGTAACTGCAGGGGTACAGGATTTCCTAATAAAATGGACTGTCAGTGTATTTCATTTAAAGTACTGTCAGAGATGGCAAAACACATTTCTAAGAATTCAAAATATGCATGACCAGATGTCTAAAGACAGGTATAATGATGAGAATCCATTCATAATCATCAGGTCATTTGTTATCAGTTACATCTCACTGGGTTGTGTGGGCAATGCTAACACCCATCTACTAAATCTCTTTTTGTATCTTTCTAGAACCCTTTATTTATATGTTTCAGCATTACAACACCTGCAGAAGACATTTCAGAAGAAGGTGAAGGTGGTTAAAAATCTTTTTTTTTTTAATTAATAACTAAACAAATGCTAAATGAAATCTACACTCTGGGGTCCAAAAGTCTGAGAGCACTAGTGAAGATGCTTTTGCATTCTTTTGCAATTATATTTATTATATATATTATATCTCACCAGGGTCCTCAGCTACAGTCTGTGGACACAGACTCAGACACACTGGACAAATTAGATAAAGAGCAGGTGATGTGTTTTACCACCTTCATCTGTCCAGTTTGAGTACGTCAGTGTCCACCTGTGTCACTTCTGAGTCCTGTTCTGTAGAACTGCAGCTGATGAACGCTCTTCTATATTAAAACTGAAATGAGCAGAGGACCTGTGCTGTGATTGATGAAGAGAAGTGGGAGGGGTTTTAGGGCTCCAGTGGAGGAATAATTAATAATAACAATAATGAGATGAAATTACTAATTTAGCACTGAGTCCCTGTAAAAAGAAGAAATATTAATATACCTGTTTTTTTGGAGATGGATGGAGTTTTTCCACAGGGGGGCGCTGTGGACCTGGAAGTGCTTGCTGCTGAGCTCCAAGAGTGCACAGGGTCATCGTGTTCATAAGGGAATATAGTCATAATTGAATATATAAACTAACAACTAATGATAGAGTCATTAAAAAAAAAATTTTTTTAATTAGTAAATAAACAAATGCTAAATGAAATCTACCCTCTGGGGTCCAAAAGTCTGAGCGCACTAGTGAAGATGCTTTTGCATTATTTTCCAATTATATTTATTTTAATGACAAAAGCTTCAGTGCAAAGTAGAACCTTTGAAATATTTGCATAAAATTGGGAAGGTTTTTTTTGGTATTTGGTTCATTCCGTTCTTGCTTTAATGACAGTGTGCATTCGAGCTGGTGTGGATTCCACAAGGGTCAAACATTATGATCCATTTTAGAGTAAATCTTGCTCACCTCATTATCACTGCATTCCATAAATGCTTTATAGGGTTTAGGTCAGTGCTAAGGGGTTTAGTGTGGGGCTATTCACAATCCTTCACTCATCCTTCATGTCACACCACATGTTTTGCAGGTCTGGTGAATAAAGTGGCCTTCAGATGGTTTTAAACACTTGGTGTTAAATGTTGTTTCCTGATGCAGTGACATTCATATATATGAAAGTGTGTTAAGTGTTCAGTTAAGTGTTCAGATACTTTTTGGAGTCACTCTATTTGTTATATTTTTATTCATTAAATAATTAGAGAATGTAATTAGAGAAGTTTTCCTGTGTATCAGCACTACATTCATTTGGAAATGTTAAATAAGAATCTGTTTCTCTGAAATGTATTTGTAATATTTACTTATATTCAGTATGATTTCAGAAAACAGTTATAACAGTTACTGTAATTATATTAATGTTAATATTAAATTATACATATAATGAATACATATTACATTAATATGAACATTGTGGTGATGCGAGTGAAAGGGTGTGTGTGTGTGTGTGTGTGCGTGTCACACCGTTTGTGATTAGGAGATATCAATGCCAATAATAACACAAGTATATAACAATAGTGAGTCCAAACTCGCACACCTGACTGAGAAATTCTGCAGAAATGTTTATCAATGTGTGTGTGAGTGTGTGTGTGTGTGTGTGTGTGTGTGTGTGTGTGTACTGATTTCTACATATATTTGTCAGGGCATGGTTGCTGGCGCCATCGCGGCATAGTGAAACACAGGTGCAGGATCGGGACATGGAGGTGGAGCAATAATGTGTTTATTAAAATGGTACAAAAATGGTAGGCAGTAGAGTAATCCAATACAGAAATAGGTCGAGCAATCAGCAAACAGAATCCAGAAGGGTAATCAAAAAGAGTAGCAAATACACAAAAGAAAGTCAAACACAATCGTCAAACATGGGTAATACACTCGGCTGATAACACGGAATAAAATATGAAGCGCATTTGGCAGTCTTTTAAACCCGGCATAATCAGTCCATGAATGAAAGGCACCTGCCCTCCACTGATTGGCTTGTAGGCTGAGCAGCAGATGCTCATGGGAGCTGTAGTCCGTATCTTCTTTGTCGGGATGCGGAAGTGTGCTTTTCCGCAACGGAGATGAAGAGCGCACTGCACATGTGGCCGGGATCTCACGGTGCGCAGTGCATGAAGAGGAGGCGATTCATGACAGAACCCCCCCTCCCCCACCCCCCACCCCCCAAAGGCGCTACTCCCGGAGCGTGTGAGGGCAGCTTAGGACACTCTGTACTGAACTCTGTTTGACTTTATTGCACCTATGTTGCATCTACGTTTTTAAGTTTTGTGTGGGCTTGCTGCTATACAGAATCTAGCAACATAGATCAGAGGTGTGAAGTCCAGGGGAAAAAAACCAGACGTGCTCAGTGCGGTGTGTGACATATGTCTAAATATAATGACGCAAATAGACACCTCAGCCTGCTAGATACTTGTGTATGTGTGCAGATGCCAGTGTAATTGTTATCCCCTTTTCATGTATCTGCAGAGCCAGCGTATCCGCTGACTCATAGCATATGGTAAAAGTGCGTGATAACTTTGCCTCAAAAGTCAATATAAGTGTGCATAAAAATTAACATGCAATGGTAAGGTAATAGTTTTGGAAGTGGTGCAGAAAGCAACGGGACATCTGGAAATTGGATATACTGAAAGCGTGAGTCGTCACGAGGGCACCGCTTCACCCGCAAGTCAGCAAACTAGATAAGATAAACAGGCTCTAATTATAGAAAAGGTGTGAAAAAGAGGGGGCTCTTGCCCCCTCTGCAACATCAAATGCAGCAAACTTCTTGGAAATTGACCACGGTGCAGCGGGGTCACTTGAGATGAGTCACGCCCCAACAAGGCCGGGAAAATGCAAACGTAACCTTGACATGGTATATATACACAATCAAAAACAAGATAGGGGGTCCGTCTCTTTCTCTCTCAGACGGCGTCTGTGTGTCGGTGTATCTGAATTTTCTCTGAACCAATTAAACATTTATCATTGTAGTTTGACTCCTGGTGATTTGTGCATCCTGTAAATTTGGATCCGATTTGCCATAACAAGTGCCAAACGAAATAGCTTCTCGGAGGTCCTGGTCCTGTCACTAGGGACCCCCACACAGAACTTTTGCCAGAACTCAGGCAGGAACTCAGGGAGTTGCGTGGGAACAGGAGCAGGCTCAGAGCGAAGCGTTGAGCGGTGAGCAGGCTCGGAGAGATGCGCTGAAAGTCAAGCAGGCTTGGAGAGATGCGCTGAGTGGTGAGCAGGCTCGGAGAGTGCGACAGGAGCTTGAGTAGGCTCGGAGAGCGTGACAGGAACTTGCGCTGTGACTTGAGCTGCGACAGCTTGCGCTGGCTCTGTAACAGTCTCTGTAACCTCGGCAGGAACAGTCTCTGTGACCTCGGCAGGAACAGTCTCTGTGACCTCAGCGGAAACAGTCTCTCTGACTTGAGCATCGTCTGTGACAGGAACTGGCTCCGTGGCTGGAGCCATGACAGGAACTGGCTCTCTGACATTTGCTTACAATAGAACAAGCTCTGTGATTTGGGCTCTCACTGGGACAGCTTCTGAGACATGTACTGGAACAGTGACTTGTACAGGAACAGGCTCTGTGATGAGTACTGGAACAGTGATGGGTGCTGAAATAGGTTCTCTGACTTGTACTCTTGCTTGAACGAGTTCTGTAACTTGTGCTTTTGCTGGGACAGTCATAGGTTCCTTGATTTTTACAGTCTCATTGACTTTTAAAGGGACGAGTTTAGCGAATCGAGCCAGAACAGGTGCTTTAGCCTGAACTGGAAGAGTGACGAGTGCTGGAACAGTCTCTGTGGCCATGAAGTGAACAGGCTCCTCGTGAATAACTTTGGCTGGAACAGGAGCGGGCTCAGGGAGAGCGACTGTGATGGGAACGGTTTCTGACCCTTGTGGCAAACCAGACTTGGGTGCAGGAGAAATCTTGGTCACAGGCTCAGGCAAAGGTTTTGCCCCCGGCGCTGTTTTGAACTCCTTTGTGGACTTGGACATGGATTCTGACATAGACTTGGACTCTGACGTAGACTTGGACTTGGACTGGGGCTTGGTACCCTCCTTTTCGGACATTTGAGGGAACTTAGGAGCAATAGCCTCTTTTTTGGTCATTAGAGGGAGCTTAGGAGCGAATGCCTCTTTTCTTGCCATTAGAGGGAGCTCGGGAGCGGTTGCCTCATTCTTAGCCTGCGGAGAGGTCTCTGAAGTGCCCTTGTCACTGCCTATGCCTTGGTCAGTATGCTGTGTTTTCGTCTAGGTGAAACATTATGTCAGGGCATGGTTGCTGGCGCTGCTGGCGCCGTCACGGCATAGTGAAACACAGGTGCAGGACCGGGACATGGAGGTAGAGCAATAATGTGTTTATTAAACACAATGGCAAAGGTACAAAAACGGTAGGCAGTAGAGTTATCCAATACAGAAATAGGTCGGGCAATCAGCAAACAGAATCCAGAAGGGTAATCAAAAAGAGTAGTCAAATACACAAAAGAGAGTCAAACACAATAATCAAACATGGGTAATACGCTCAGCTGATAACACAGGGGCTATACGAAATTCTTCGCAAATACGAAGCGCATTTGCGGTTCTTCCCTACAGCTGTCACCCTACTGAACTTAGTCCCCCGCTGAACCTTCTCATCTACACACACTTAACCCTCTACACTCCTCCTCCCCCTCATCCATCCCAATGACCATGACCATGACTGTCATTCATTCTCAACATTCTCTGTATGCTTACATTAGTTACTGCTATAGTTTGGGACACTGTCATATATAGTACACATATATAGTACGTACTTACACTTACACTGTTCACTATTATAGTCTGTTCACAGCGCTATTCTTCCACTACTGTGGATATATTCATAGCACTCTGTAGATCTGTTTATTACACATCTGTACATTTGTATATACGTAGCACATCTATATTTGTCCATTGTACATCTGTATATTTGCCCGTCTGTATAGCAATATAGAACATCTGTATGCTATGCAGATCATCTGTATATCTGTATTTCTGTATACACCAACACATCTGTATATTTGTCCATAGTACATCTGTATATTTGCCCTCCTGTCTAGCAATATAGAACTTAATATACTTAAGTCCTGTATACTTAACTTATTTGTACATAATCTGAACATAACTATTGCCATCTTCTACGCTACCCTTATCTGTACATAATCTGCTTTTATTGCACTTGCTGCTCTTTGCACTTCTGATTGGATGCAAAACTGTATTTTGTTACCCTGCATTTATACATATGTAATGACAATGAAGTTGAATCTAATCTACTCTAATTTGGCAGTCTTTTAAACCCGGCATAATCAGTTCATGAATGAAAGGCACCTGCCCTCCTCTGATTGGCTTGTAGGCTGAGGAGCAGGAGCTCATGGGAGCTGTAGTCCGTGTCTTCTCCTTCGGGATGCGGAAGTGTGCATTTCCGCAACGGAGATGAAGAGCGCACTGCACGTGTGGCCGGGATCTCACAGCGCACAGTGCATGAAGAGGAGGCGATTCATGACACTATTCAGGAGTGTAGTAAGGAAGAAGCCATCACAGAATCAAACCAGCTTGAATTGGTCTGTCTATAGGAGTGTGAGTGATGGTGATCTGGTGTGTGTAATTAGAAGTCCAGTGACCTTGAATATGAACATGAATGTAGTGAATGGAAAATGGAGTCTGTTTCTGCCATGTTATAAGTTGAAATGAACCTACTTTTTAAAAAATGATCCTGATCTACATTATCAGTTTTCACAACAGTAAAAAAAAGCAATGAAATTAAAATGTGTTTAAAACATTTTGGGATCTTTTATCTGCTGCTTGTTTCTGTTAAACAGTTTCTAATAAAAAGTGTGCATCTGAAAAACCACACTGACACGCAAAATGTCAGCTTGCTCTCAATGGCATAGCAATACAATCAGCGGCTTCTGTGGCAGGTTTTCTCTCTTTAGTTTCCTCATGTAAATGGCATTGTTGGACTTTCTCAATTACAGAGGCCATGATGGTGTCCCAGGACAGTTCCTCTGTCACTCTGTCAAACCCAGGAACTAAAAGTTGGCAACAGGCTCCACTTCATTGCCATTGATGTCAGTGCGAGATGGTTATGGTGACCCGATCTCCAAAAGCCCACCGTCATCTCCTTGGTTTTCCTGATGTTCAAACTCAGATTGTGATCCTGACACCCGCCTTCCAGATTTAGTACTTCCCTTCTATATGCAGACTCATCGTCACCTGAGATGAGGCCAAGCACCATGGGATCTTCTGCTAATTTAATGATGTAATTTGATGGGTGGGAGGATATATCACAGACTTTCCTGCATTTCACCTGATCCATGTGATAAAATCCTCAGAGGTGGAACGTACACATATTTCTGATTAACACTTGCACACTAACACCACATTAAGACTTTTTATTGAACTCTTCAGTCTGAGTAAATGTGCACAGCTCTGAGTGTAAGTATGTTTGAGAGTAAGACGAGTTGCCCAGTGGCCATGTGATTGCTCATGACACAGAAGGTAGTTAAACATGTAGAACCAGATACACTTGCTGAGTTAATTACACAGTAAGGTGTGTGTGTGTGTGTGTGTGTGTGTGTGTGTGTGTGTGTGTGTGTGCGCGTGAAATTAATCAGCACTGTTGCACCTGGCATGCTGCATTCAAATTCACCGCATCCTACACATTTATAGTACAATTAATGTTCTGTGAAATTAATTAGTTCCTGTTCTCGCTTACATTATAGCAGCTATAATCAGTCATTCCCTCACCAGCCTCTCTTTATTCTTTCTCTTCTCTTGTGATGTGAGTGAGAAAGCGCAGTGCAGTGTAAACTCCTCTGTCCTGTAGATGTGGAACTCTTACAGTTCCACCTTTACCTCTGACTGTTACACAGCGCTCACACTGGACACTCCTTCATACAGGATACACACACACACACACACACACACACACACACACACACACCTTACAGAAACATCTCCTTACTTTAAGAAAACTTCACCATGTCAGTTATTATTTTAATCTGTTTATTATCAGTGCAGTATGCGCTGTACATGCCCCTGTAAATGAGCTGTTACTATAGAAACAGTAATATATTAGAACAAGAGCATTAATATGAAGCTGCACTACTGTCTGAGCTGCTGTTATAGAGAATTAATCACCACCTTCTGACAAATCAGGATGCAGAACTCAGCAGCAGCATAATGTAGTGTGTGTATATTAAATCAGGATTGCTGATAAAATTCACAAATTCACTAGAACAATTTGTGTGTGTGTGTGTGTCTGTGTCTCTGTCTGTGTGTGTGGGTGTGTGTGTGTGTGTGTGTGTGTGCATGCATGTGAATGCATGCATGTGTGCGTGTGTGTGGTGTGTATGTGTGCATATGTGTGTTATTATAGAAAACCCTTCAGTGTAAAGTGAGATGAGCTACAACTGGATGCCTGAGGGTGGGCCGTGTGGGCGTGTGGGCGTGTGAGGGTGTGTCAGTGTGGGGGTTTTAGTGAAAGTGGCGATGCAGTGCCACTGGACAGGTGGCCTACAGCAGGCCCAGACTAGAATATCTGGATTCTTTATGAGACGTGATCAGAGCTCAGGAATGTGCAAAACACATAGATATAGAGTTTGAAACACATAGAGTTTCACACAGAAGAGTTTTATTTTTAATATTAAAGTAAAACACACACACTACAATAAAACAGATTCATGCTCTTCTTATGTGACTTTCACCACTTGAGGCTCGGGTTGTATTAATATATAAATATTGTAAAAATACAAAAATCGGTTCATTACCTGCTTGAAACAGCTGAGGCCTGAGGCATTATTACTGTGAGTAAAGCAAAGGTGATGTGAAACGTGCAGAATTACTCATACACACATGCAGTAGTGTATATACTGTACATACATGCATTCTGTATATATAAATATTGTGTGTGTGTGTGTGTGTGTGTGTGTGTGTGTGTGTTTGCAAAAACTATTACAGGATTCATGCAGAAATCAGTTTAATGAAGGGCTGACTGAAGTGAAGGGCTCTGTAACAGAGCTTCTGTTACACTTTTTTACAATCATTTTCACACTTGTCGCAATACCATGTCCACTTTTTCAGAACACTTAACACATTCATCACGTAAACTATGTGAAATAACTGTGTAGACTTTTGCATTGCTTTGATACAAAATGTTCACTATGAGCAACATTCTATACAGCTACAGCAGATTCTGCAAACATAAGCTCTTCTGTTCCAAACAGGTCACTTTCAGCTCAAAACCCAACAACATTTACATCTCTGTAGATGGAAATGTGCTGCATTCTGACAGACTAAGGAAAGTGTACACTTGAAATAAAAACAGGTTATTCTTTTCTAATGGATTTACAGGTTATTATTTAGTTTGCAGTCTTGTTCTCATCTATACTAAAGCGATCATATCTGCCTTGAAATGTGCATGTGTATAGTATACAGGCACAATATAGCTGTAGGTGTCACGGAGGAGATTTTTCCACTATTACTGCTGTATGTAAGTCATGGCTCACGGTGAGTGAAAGAGACCCAGGAACTACAGCAGCGTCAGTAACTTTACTGCACTCACAGCAAATCAGTTTGTTCTTTGAGTAATGAGAGCTGCTTAGCTTCAAATATTTATGAGTCATGGGGGATTATATGGTGGATGAGATATACTTTAGATTGTTAAAGGTTGAAAGTAAGGGAGAAATTTGCCGTAAATGTGAAATTCATAAAAATCTGACCCAAAATACAAATAGATTTTGGCTACAGCCATAAGCAGAATCTCAGACTGACTGTTTGTTTGGCATTAAGCATGCAGCCTGCAGTAAGAGGGTTCATACTTTTTCCTTTATTTTGCAATGCAGCACTAAACTGTAAAATACAGAGGGCACAGAAACACATCATGTATGTATTCTGCAGTGCTTCAAGGTGTTTGTGTTTTTTTAGTTCATTGTACATTGAGTGATAAAGTAGTTTTATCTTAGAGAGCAGATACTGTAGTCCTGGCAGCATGAGGCACTTTTGGGGTGAAGCATGAAGTGGTCGAAACGCGTTTTGGTATGAAAAAGCTTTATATTTATTAGATTATATAAAAACATGCTGGCTGCACAATGGTCATTTTTGTTTGGCAACATAAAATGAAGTGATTTTCCATTTCTAAAAGTCAACATTTTCTTCAAATTAGTATTGTTTTGCTCTAATTGCTGCTCATTTTATCTCCTTTATGATTGGTCATGTATAATGTATTGTAAATAAGCATCAACATTTACAGGTTAAGCCCTACAACATTACAGTAGGTTTTTAGCATTTGTATGTGACCTTTTCTGTTTTCAGAAATAATAATAAAATATCAAAGACTTGTGTACACTTTCTCAGATTGCTTTCCTTAAAGTATTATTCCCAACCTGCTGAATGCGCACCTCATCCATACAACTCTGAGATAGAAATATGTCATTAGCTAAAAAGCTGTGGGGAAAAAATTCTCTCTCATCTTCTGTCTTCCACAATACTGATGCTAAAGATGCAGCAAAGAACACTTTTAATCTTTTTACTAGGCAGAATCGTTATTATGACATTATTTAAGTCCCCATTAAAAAAAATTAAATTCTGCAGTAAAATATGGTTTTGCATGGTGTTGATTCTCTGACTGAGCACAGGAACCGATCCAGCAATGCAGAGGAGGTCGTAATCTTAAAGGTCATTTGTATCCACCGAATACCAGAATAATCTTCAGGAAGGCTTCAGAGAACGACGGACGTCTCATTACTGTTGTTGTTGTGGAAGAGACCTTCTAACCAGCAGGCTGAGGGGTTCGGGTTCATCAGTAACGTAATGAACCTGTACTTCATCCATCTGAGAGACTGCTTCAGGCTGAGCCGCCTCAACTCAGCCACAGACATCAGACTCAGGGCCTTGGTTGGCCAACTGCTGCGGCAATGCAACCTGTCAGCACTTGTACATGTTGTCGTTGTATTTATCGGAGTAGTATATCTGTTTATGAGCGATGGCATGTGAGGTAAAAACTAAACACCTTTAAAGCCAAATCTTTAAATCCATTTTTTGTTTTTAAAATTTTATTTTTTTACTATTGTTAATGTTATGATATAAGTAATAAAACTAATTAACTAATTAACTAACTAACTAAATAAATTAATACATTCATTCATTCATTCATTTATTAAATAAACTATTAAATGCTCACACAGGTCACCCGAGTACAGTTCATTATAGAATAATAGTAACAGGAAAATGTGTATAGGTCTGCACAGGCTTTATTAGGACATTTGTGTGCGTGCGTGTGTGCGTGTGCGTGTGCGTGTGTGTGTGTGCGTGTGACGGTCACAGTATGTAAGGCAAGTCAGTTCTCGTCTCTTTGATGGAAAAGTTCTGCCGAAATGTCAAACTGGGCGAGTCAATGATCTTTATCTCTCTCTCGCTCTCTCTCTCTCACACACACACACACACACACACTGCAGAGCTGATATGCTAAACCTGAATATCACAGAACATTAACACCTGACATTTCATTTTCAGTTTTAACCGCAATAAGAAACGGTTAAATATTTACATTATTTATTTCCTTGTAAATGCAGATTAGTTTCGTTGCATGTGGTTTTATTAGTGTCTGAAAATAATTTATAATAAAATGCGTCACTGCTGTAACCCAGTTCTGTGCATTTATATGTGACATTTAGATTTGAGGATAAAGTAACTTGTGCATGGATCACTTTAATAGCTGCTGTTTTATGTCCAGTTTCACCACCCGATGATAAACCAGGAAATCCACATAATTAAGATTTCTTAATCAGTTTTTGTGAATTATTTCTTTTTTACAATTGAATAATCTCAAAGCCATAATTCATAAATTAGTTTTACAGGTTAAAGTATCTCACTTCTGCAGTAAGAATTTCTTCTGCAATGTAAAACATGTTCTGTGTTGCATTAAATCAGTTTCACCACCTCAGGCTTTGTTTTTATTGGCTGCAAGTAAAAGAATCACTGATATGACTTACAGGTTTAAACCCTTAAGACATACACAGTCATTCCAAGCTTACAGAAATCATAACACAACACCTAGTATGTCCCAATAAACATAATTAACCGCCCTAAAAAAACAGAGAAACGTTTATTTAACCCTTATCACTCGAAATTACACTGCTGATTTATAGATGAGAATAAAACCAATAAACTAATGTGTGGAAACACTTCATTTGTGATTGTCTAATTATTTATAAAGGGATCATTTTGATCTGTTTTATTAGTTAATCCTTTATGGGCTAGATTATGAAAAGAATATCAACAAAGAAAATGCCAAATGTGTTTAGATTCTACTACATCCATAAAATAGATGTACAAGTTTGTTTGTAATGTACCACATTGGATCTTTTACCTTAGGTACATAAAAAAGATCCCTTCAATTAAAAAAATAATGAAATTAAATATTTTTTGCATTAATAAAATACTCCAGCATGCAGTAAACAGTAATAACATTAATAAAGTTAATATTTGGTGTGACGACTCTTTGCTTTATTTCCTTAAACAGCAGTCCCAGGCACAGTGTGTACAGTTTTATTAGGAAATGAGTGGTAAGTTTTACTGAGAATCTTGGAGAATCTGCCACAGTCATAAAATAAAAATAACAAAGTTTGTAAGTTTATCAAAAATATACAAATTTTACTTGCAAAAGAGTTGTCACTTTTTTAGTTTGGATTGGGTAAAGGAGAAAAAGAGTAATTTTATGAAAGTGAGATGAATAAGTAATAATAAACATGTTTGTTTTTCTTCATGTCATTTATAAATGCAGGACAGCTGAGGATTAAAGAAATTATTTATGTGGACATGAAAGGTGATAAAATGCACAAACCTGTTAAACATGGCTTGATTACAGTTTAAATACACTTACATTGTTGTTCAAATATAATACATTTAGTCATTATTAAAATGTTAACAATTTTTCTTTTACAAGAGCAGGATTTCTCAAAACATTTAATGGTTTAAAACTGTATTTTTTACTGTATTCTGTGTAAGTGTAGAGTAAATTCACATAAGCCTCCTGCAGCAGTTCAATTCATTAACCTTTTGAGATCTTGTGCAAGATCACTTTATGCCATTTCTTTGTTAGTCACACCTCTGGACGTCTGCCATGTGGTGATGCTTTGTGATTAAAAGATAATGTTTTTATAACCGTAGAATGATTTAACTCTGGCTGCGATTTCCTGGCTCACCCTCATTATCAGCCCAAGGCAGTGTCACCTGTGTACATACCACTGGTGGCTTTTCTGGTGGCCTTCTTTCTTCAGGACAGGTTGGTCTGGTTTGAGTGTTTTTACCCGGAGGCAAGGAATGTTCTGTAAAGTTCTTCCCCTTACACCCCCACCTCTTTTTTCAGGGCTTTAAAAGCAGCCAGTTCTTTCCTTTCACCACTTGTTCTTCTCCAGCTTGAGCAGAAGAGTTCTACATCGTCATCATCATCATGAACACCAGTTTCTCCAGCCGCAGCCTCGTCTCCTCCTCCTCCTCGCTAGCCCGTGGGGGTTCTATGAGGAGCAGTTCAGCCCTGCTCCTGGGAAGCTCTCGAGGAGGTGGCAGCATGCATGGAGGTTCTGGAGGGTATGGAGTGCGCATCTCCACCGCCAGTTCATCCATCGGAGGTGGCTTTAACCTCAATGACGCAGCTGATGTTTCAGCCAATGAGAAGCAGACAATGCAGAACCTGAATGAGCGTCTGGCCTCTTACCTGGAGAAGGTGCGCTTGCTGGAGAAGGCCAATGCCGAGCTGGAACTCAAGATCCGCCAGTTCCTTGATGGCAAGGCCTCACCTAAGGCTCGAGACTACTCTGCCTACTTTGCCACCATCAGTGAACTCCAGGGCAAGGTAGGGCCCTAACTTTCTCACTATACCGTTCCTTATTAACTAGTATGCACTATTGAGGCAGTTAGACTTTGTAGTCCCATCATAGAAAGGGGATATGGTGCACTCATGGAATCCCACAATGAACTGGTTAGTGTAAAAACGACATGGGGGGTAGGGCACATTCACCCGCCTTTCTGCAGATTTACCTTTCTCTGTACGTCTTTACCTGTCATTCTGCATGTGTGATATGTTATATAATAGCTATACACAGCTATTATAGGCTATATATGCTATATAATTGTATAGGATAGCAGGATTTCACCACTTTCCACCTCAATTCTCTTCAGAGTGGAGTGACATTTATTGTGTCTCTATCCCATGCCATCTTTTTCACCCAATCCACTCTCTATTCAGAGGCCATGCCCATGTCTTTCACCCAATTACCTTTCATTACAGGGGCCACACCCAGCTTTTGTACATTTTTATTCTTTAAAAATTGTGTATAAATGCTGTTTATTAACATTGTGATTGTTTTGTAGATTCAGGGTGCCATTGCTGTGAATGGAGCACTGTACCTCCACATCGACAATGCCAAACTTGCCTCTGATGACTTCAGAATAAAGTGAGTTTCCAAAACATTTATTTATAAGATTATGTAGTGTGCATGACTTTCTACTGTAGGCAATATGGAGCAGAGTGCTGTTTGAACTCCCCTTATGTTCTGGTTTAGTATTTCAGAAAAATAAGAATTACACTTCTACATTATGTTTATACAGATTCTATTTGTAGAAATAAATGAAATCTCAGATGATTACACCAGCATGCCTTTGTTTCTTCAATTTGACCTTCTCAGATTGAAACAAATTACAAGGGTAAAACAGATTTTTTTTTATTATGACAGGTATGAGAACGAGCTGGCCATGAAGCAATCAGTGGAGGCAGACATCGCTGGGCTGAGGAAGGTTCTAGATGACTTAACGTTGGCCAGATCAGATCTGGAGATGCAGATTGAGGGTCTGAAAGATGAGCTGATCTATCTGAAGAAGAACCATGAGGAGGTGAGGCATGGTCCTCAAACATCTGCACAAAGAACCACTTCATTTACTTATATCATACAACATGGCACAGTTATCTCACAGTTATCAGTCACACAGTTTATTGCAATACATTTAGTGCATCTTGACGATATCATCCCAAAAGATGCCTGAGGAGTTCCATTACCTCACTGTGTCTTTGTGGATACGATGCTATTAGTAGCTCACATCTTGGTTATGTTCCTATAGGAGCTCTTGTTGGCGCGCACTCAGATGGGTGGACAGGTGAACGTGGAGGTGGATGCCGCACCACAGCAAGACCTGGCAGCTGTTATGGCTGGAATCCGTGAGCATTACGAATCCGTGGCTGCTAAGAACCGCAGAGACCTTGAGGCCTGGTTCCAGACCAAGGTGAGTCTGAACTGGAACATGTTTAACTCTCAGTGCTCAGAAGTGTGTCATTCTGAGTTTTTTAATTGTTTTTGTGATTTTTGTATTTACAGACTGAAGCACTGAACAAAGAGGTCGCCATCAGTACAGAAACGATCCAGACGTCCAAATCTGAAATCACAGAAATCAAGCGTACACTTCAGGGCCTGGAAATTGAGCTTCAGTCACAGCTTAGCATGGTGAGATCTTTCTAGCGCAATCACTCAGACACTAATCATTAATATAATATAATATAATATAATATAATATAATATAATATAATATAATATAATATAATATAATATAATATAATCTTCATGATACAAAACTTTTTTAACAATCTTCACTAACCCATACAATGCTAATCCATATGATACAATTTCTTATGTAATGCTTTTTTGCTAATTTTGATATAAATGAACTTGTGTGTAATAGCAATATGGCTTTCAACTAATCTTCATTATTACCTTTTTACTAATCCTGTGTTAATTTTTGCTAATTCCTTACAATATGATTTATGACTAACCTTCATGAAAATTCCTTGATGAAACATACTTCATCTTCTTTGTCTCTTTAGAAAGCGTCTCTCGAAAACACTCTGGTCGAAACACAGAACCGCTATGCACAAATGCTAGCCGGCTTCCAGGTTCATGTGACAAGTCTGGAAGAGCAGCTGGTGCAGCTTCGTGCTGATCTCGCTAACCAAGCTCAAGAATATCAGATGCTCCTGGACATCAAAACCAGACTGGAGATGGAGATCGCTGAGTACAGGAGACTGCTGGATGGAGAAGCAACTGCCAGGTGAGTGTTTCGGAGGAAATTTGAGTAGATTTGGGGAATATTTAGATGTTTTCTCTCCTCATGTTTTTCTCTCACATTGTGCGTATTTCCAGTTCTAGCACCAAAACCACCTCCAGCTCCACCACTACTCGGAAGCTTGTGATTGTCACAGAAGAACTGGTGAATGGTAAAGTGGTCAGCTCTTCCAGTACTTCTGAGAGCATCACCAAGTAAGCATGTTGAGACCACACAGGAATGAGATGACTTCCACTGTGAAATGTTTTCTCAATGCTTACAAAGGAAAATAAAGTCAAGTCAAAGCAGTACATGCGTCTGTTGTTCATTTTACCAAAAATATCTATTAAACCCACAGACCTGTGGCTTTACTTACTAAGGGAAATGTTATTAATAAAAAGCTTCACTAAATAAATGTTTTCAACCTAGACCTAAAGAGTACCCCACCTGGTCAGCTGGGATTGGCTCCCACAACCCTAATTAAATCTTGTAAATTAGTTTGCTAGTTAAAATGTAGTTCAAGTGGCTTTTATTGTCATTTCAACCATATACATGTGGTACAGTGTACAGTGAAACAAGACAACATTTCTCCAGGATCAGGGTGCTACGTATAAGACAACACAGAAGTACAAAATGTGCACGTGTGCAACAGAAGACAACATAAAGTGCATGTGTGCAAACATGGCAAAAACAACAAAGTGCAAAGTGTTCAAATGTGCAAACACTGCAAACAGTGCAGACATAACAAGACAAGACAAAGACACTGTCACGAGACAGTGCAGACATCACAAGACAAGACAGTGCAGCGCTAATCCAAATATGATGTGCTAATTTAGCATTTATTCTAAAAGAGAAATTAATAATTAGTTAACTAGCAAGTCAAATTCTAGGTTTGTCTGCATTAGCAGAATAATTTTCATATAACTGATTGCTTAGAAAACTTGTGAGTACACAGGGTCAGGTGATTGGTCAGCTACAGATTATGGTCAGTGGACTTTTTGCTCTATATTTTTAACTGAGTAAGATTTTGACAAAACACCCATACTTTTATGAAAGTTTTTCTGTATGTTTACACCCCTGTTTACAAGAATACAGCTGAAGTAAAACCCTGAAGCTGTGTCATGCTAACACCCACACTGGTAAATCTTAGCACTGTTAGCATTCACACTCAAAGACTGAAACTAAATTCCTGATAAAACACTGTGTAAATCTTCTTCTTTCAGCTGCTCCCATTTGGAGACACCACAGCGAATAATCCGCATATTTGATTTGGCAGAGGTTTTCCACTGGACAAGTCACTTTCACACCTGTAGGCAATTTAGTTGACCTAATCCACATGTCCTTGGACTGTGGGAGGAAACTGGAGCACCCAGAGGAAACCTAGGCAGGCATGGGGAGAACATGCAAACACCGCACAGAAAGGCATCCTGGTGGACCCAGGGATTGAACCTGGGATTTTCTTGTGGTGCGGCAACAGTGCTGACCACTGCACCTCTGTGCAGGCCAAATACAACGTGTAAATATCACAGGTTAAAAACCTAAGGTTCATTCACTTATTCAAGAGTTTATAGTCATATTCACAGTAAAATTCACAATAATTTTGTACAATAAAAGAGACATTAGGCATTGGGTTGTATAAATATAAATATGGAGTTATTATAGAGCAGTGATACAAGATGTTTTGTCCTTATGTTCAAGAGGCCACCGTCCAAATGCATTGTACAAATATAATGTGCAATATCCAGGACTGAATTAAAATAGTGTAGTCATGTCCCAGTTTGAGTGTGTGTGTATGTTGGTGACAGACATTAGTGCTATTTGTAGCCACACCGACCTGTCGATCTCGAGGCTAAAGTGCAGGTGAGCCGTCAACAAGCTTCTGTCAGAATTCTGGTTGGATATTTGTATATTTGTGTATATATACCTGTGTGTAGAATTGATCTTTCATAAGGGCATTTTAGTTTCCCTTCTGTGGATTTTAGAAAACTTTTAACAGCCACATCACCAAAACGTGATTCCATTTAATTTCTTTACTTGTAAACGCCTGGAGCTGAATGCATTCCTAAAGGAGCTGAACATAAATAGGTGACAGGACAAAGATGCTGATTTATTGATACGAGATATATGGATGGTGTGATCACATGACCTGTCGTGGGCTTTATTGGAACTGTTTGCGCACCTGGAGTAGGCATGGCCTGTTCAATGTGAGCCTCTGAGCGCTGTGTTTCTACAATCCCACACAAACGAAATATAATTATTACTTTATTCATGTTGAGTTTCATCATGTACAACTCTGTACAAATACCTTTTCATACAGTGACTACAGCTCTACTGCAAATAAACAAACAGCAAAACAATCTTTCAGATTTGCTTGTTGAAAAGTGACTCAAATACTTGGTTCAAAGTCAGTGATATGCTGAGAAGGCTTTGCCTTCTTTATAACTTTTTTACACCACGCTGCTGTTGAATGCTGCACTCTGATTGGTCAGAAGGTGTGGATTAATTCTCTATAACAGCGGCTCTGACAGTAGCGCAGGTTTATATTAACACGCTCGTTCTGATACATTATCGTTTCTATAGTAACAGCTCATTCACAGGGACGTGTACAGCACACGTGCCACATTAAGATTAAAAATCTGTATAATGGTAATATGGTTAAGTTTTGACATTTGTAGTTTATATAGCATTTATGGAAGGAGTCTCCAGGATCAGCGCTGTCACCACAGTCACAGGTGTAACTTTTTTAGACATCTTCAGGATGGAGCAGTTTATGAACTCATAGCCACCTGTGTGTAATTTCTGATTCTGGATATTCTGTGCTCTTTGCTGTTGCTTCTCACTGGAGTTTCTTCGATATTTTCTTTATTTTTTCTGCATTAGAAGAGCAAGTTAGCAATAGAAGTTTTAGTTAATTTTCCATTAGTGTGTCAGTGGTGATATTGTTAGTAGCCAGCACTGACATTAAGCAGGAACCAGAACTGATCTAGAATGGATCTACTTGACTGTTCTTATTATAAGTTATTATTTTCTTGTGCTAAATGTTTGAGTGCTTTGTGCAAAAGGGTCTGATGAATAAAATAGTTTTTTAAAACCCCAAAGACAGCAAAGTGTTTGTCATATAATTTTGTGTGTGTGTGTGTGTGTGTGTGTGTGTGTGTGTGTGTGTGTGTGTGTGTGTGTGTGTGTTATCACAGAAAAAAATACAC
>JAQQZX010000023.1:29016166-29032325 GCA_030068355.1 Notoglanidium maculatum | reverse complement strand
GTCTCACATCACCGCTCGGGTCTGGAGTGAAATCAGAGCTAATCTTACACTCACCAAGTCATTATCAGGCCTCTGGGAAAAACATGTTCACTGGGGGGAAATTTCACTATTATTTAGTCTTTAAATCAGAAAAGGGGAACAACATCACAGTACAGTGCAGGTTCTACTTCCAGCTGAGAAAATGCCGTCATCATCCTCATATTTGGTATTGAGGGAATACAAAAGTAACGGAACACCATTAGTTACATTACTGTCATTTTGTGGTAATTAGATTAAGTTACTGATACATTTTTAGCAGGTAATTAGTAACTGTATCACGGTTAACAGTAATTCATATAATACAGTTTTAAAGTAACCCTCCCAACCCTGTACATATACATACACACACAGATAATTATACATGCAGATAAATACAAACATACACAGATAAAAACACAGATGCATACACATATACACTCAGATAAATATACAAATTTCCCTCAGGGCCTCAGCTGAGACAGAATGGACTTTATGTAAAACTATACTGAATTATGGAACTGTACTTTTTGACCATAAAACACACAGTTACAGAAGTGCGTTAGGTGTAATCACACTATCCAGCGCCACCCAGATGAAGATGGGTTCCCTTTTGAGTCTGGTTCCTCTCAAAGTTTCTTCCTCTTGGTGTCTCAGGGAGTTCTCAAGGGAGGCCTCATCACCATCACCACAGGCTGCTCATTAGGGATATATATAGATACATTTATAGATTCATAAGTTCATATTCAGAATTTATGTACTTCTGTGAAGCTGCTTTGTGACAATGTTTGCTGTTAAAAGCGCTATACAAATAAAATTTAATTGAACTGAACATATACACACAGACAATTACACACACAGATAAGTACACACATACACACACATACTCACCCAGATAAATTCAAAAATTTCCATGGTCAGAAAAACTTAATTAAATACAACCTATAATAATAATAATAATAATTATTATTATTATTATTATTGACTGAATTAAGTGAAATAAATTTACCAAATCTAGTCTACATTTGGTAAATTAAACAAATAATAAAATAATTAAGAATTATTTAAATATTGGGATGTAAATTGGAAGTTTTAAACAAAGACCCAGACAGGAAAAACATTAAATAAAATTACTTAACTATTATAAACATCTTAAAATTAAAAGCTACTTCTGCAGCATGAAACACCCACTTCTTTTTGTTTATATTAAACAATGTCATTATTTATTAAATAACATAAATATCATTAAATAAAAAAAAGCATTGAATAATTAAATAAAAACATGTAACTATATCACTGAATAAGGTCAATTAATTATACTTTTTTTCCCACGTTTCACTGCACAAACCTGCTGAAGTACTCAGGCCAATGATTATGTGTTAAACATAGTAAGATAAGAATCTTTCAAATCTATAATATTCATTTCTTTAATATTGTAGGATAATGTGCTATCTGATTTGTTTTGCTTCTTATGAATATAATAACTCCTTTAATGTTTCTTCTATAAATCACTGGCTCCATCTATTGTTGGTTTATTTTAGTCACAAACTGAGGGTCAAATTTCATACAAATCTTTATATTTAATGCTTACATTTAAATGCAAAGTCACGCTGGTACATTGTAATATTCCCACCTCACAGCTCCAGGGTTCCCAGTGTCAACCTGAGCCTGGGTTACTATCTGTGTTGAGTTTCACGCATTCTCCCCATCTCGGGCTCCTGTGGGTTCTCCGGGTTCCACCAGAGTGTGTTTCTGCTGTGCATTTTGATAAGACCACTGCTTAAAGTAGTGCAGTATATCAATAAATACATCACTATTTAACATTCTATCATTCATCCTGAGTCACCTAGACTGCCAATTTACATGTTGACGTAAAACCCTTACTTTGTGTAAATATGGCCAGAGTACATTTATGGTTTATAGTTTTTTCAAACATCACTATTATGTATATCTGATAGTTATATTTCTTATTTTTATTACTTTTTTGCAAAGATGATAAAGTAATTAAAATGCTGATATGTAATGTGTAATGGTTCTGTGATGGACCATTTTAATAAAAGATGACAGTGTGACAATGGTTAACAATGGTTTAACAACAAAGCTGTGACATTGGCTGAAAATTCATGAGTTTTAGAGAACAATTCTGGAATCCTCAAACAACATATTTTACTTTGTCAAGGTTTACCTGAAGAAAGTTAGAGTCTTACGACCAATATTCATTTATTCTGCTACTGTTCACCCTGTTTCAGTGTATTATTGGATTCCAGCTGCCCCTCTTCCCATGGAATGCCAACCACACAGAAGCTCCCGCAGTTGATATCTAGTTCTGACAGAGTGAACAGGTATGGGAGCTCACACATTAGCACCTCGGGCAAGTGGCTGACTCACAGAAGCAGTTCACTGACTGGCATTGGAGCGAAGAGCCACAATTTAACCCTAGGGACCACGTGTCATTGCCACATTGCCCCTTCATTCCATGCATCTCAAGACAAGGCAGTCACTTCAGGTCCTCTAGCTGAGAATACCACTCCAAGAAACCCACTTCAGCCCATGGACATTGATGGTCAACCCGCATACACTGTGAGGGACATCATGTGCTCACGTTGAAGTGAGGGTTGGCTGGAGTACTTGGCGGATTTGAAGGGTACAGCCTTTAGGAACAATACCCTGCTCCACTCTATTTGTTGATCGACGGAACCTAGTTTTGTTTATGAACACCGAGTTTACCTGCCAATTTTGTACTTCTGACGGATTCTTTTAATAAAATAACTGAATTGCATAAGCAGCCTGTCTCATCTGGCCTGCATGATATTGGGCGCCAGACAGCAGGTAGTCTTAGGGTCTTAGCCAAGCACAGGTCTGCAAATGTAAGAGATGTGAGATTGTGGTAATGTGTAATGTGGTAATGTGAGATTACCAAGTGGAACTTTGTAGAGGTGTTTAAATTGGTGACGGCAATGACTGATGCAGTAAGTCCCCATCCAAATATGGCATGCTGATGTAGCTTACAGCAGATTATGGCTGCTGAACTGCTGAATGTCCAAGTTGTGCAGTGTAGACTTTATAGATAATTGGAGTAGTTTTGAAGGCACAATTCATAGCCCTCCTGTCTAGGCCAGTTTGGTGTGGGCAAATTGAATGAGAACAGACAGCGACTGTGCACCTACTACACCTTGTGCATTACCAACTCCTGCTTTTAGACCAAGCCTCAAGACAAGGTCTCCTGGAGACACCCTCACTCAAAGCACTGGCATCAACTGGATCACATCCTGGTTAAGCATACTGCCATCAAGAACATTCTTATGACATTGCGGACTGTGACACAGATCATTCCTTGGTGTGTAGCAAGATCAGACTGCAACTGAAGAAGTTCCATCACACTAGAAAACAGCGGAACCCTCGCATCAAGATCAGCCTGACCTCATGTAGCAGTTAGCAGAGACTTTTGAGAAACTTTGCAGCTTGCAGCCTGGAGACTCTGCCACACAGAAGTGGGAAATTCAGCAGGATACCATGCAACACACAGCCTTGCTTACCTTTGGGAAAAAGACCTCAAAGAGCTATGATTGGTTTGAGGCTAAGTCAGCTGAAATGACTCCCATCATTGAAGCTAAGCGTGCCACCCATTCCGAGTACAAGCGGTCATCCAGCAAAAAAATGTGCAGTTGTTTAGGGCTGCTAGAAGCAAGGTCATGCAGACGGCCAAACATTGCACCAATGAGTTCTGGACAGAGCTCAGTGAGAACAACCAGATGGCTGCCATAACAGAACATATCAGGGGATGTATGAAGGCATCAAGAAGGCACTAGGACCAGCCCAGAGCAAGATGGGGAATCCTCATCCTCCACTGGGGAAGTAATCACAGACAAGTTCCAGCAGATGGAGTGATGGGTAGAATACTACACTGACCTCTACTCCAGAGAGAACACTGTGTCCTCCTCAGCTCTTGATGCCCCCATATGTTGCTTTCATTGTCCTCACCAAGTTGTTCGAACTGGTCAGCAAAAATTGTCTTTTTAAAGCTCTCTCAAAGCTTGGCTGTCTGCCAAAATTGCACCACGTGATTGAATCCACAAAACACAAATTTGAAAGGGACAGTACAGCTCAATGGCAGATCATGCAAACCTTTTGACATTCGCAGTGGTGTCAAACAAGGCTGCATTCTAGCTCCCACACATTTTGGGATTTCCATTGCACTGCTCCTTAAACATGATTTCAGCACCGCGCAGGAGGAAATCTACCTATAAACCAGATCACATGACAGGCTTTTCAACCCCACCCACCTCAAAGCCAAGACAAAGGTACAAACCCCTCACATCAGGGACATGCTGTTTTCTGACTATGCAGCCATTGTGACTTATGCCCAACAGGAACTGCAGTCACTGATGGACCACTTCTCCAAGGCTTGTAAGGACTTTGGACTGATCATCAGTGTGAAGAAGACAAATGTCTTGGGCCAGTCATTACCACTGACGACTATGAACTCGAAGTCTTCCATCAGTTCACGTACCTCGGCTCCACCATCACTGATAATCTCTCCTTTGTATTTTGTATGTTGCAGCCCGACCTAGACCAGATCGTAACACGAGAGGATTGGGAAGGCAGCTACAACACTTGCACGCCTCGCAACTCAAGTGTCATCAAACCCCAAGTTCACAGTGGAGACAAAGTTAGCAGTGTACAATGCCTGTGTCATCAGAACATTGCTATATGGCAGCAAGACCTGGACCACGTATGCTAGACAGGAGAAAACTCAGTACCCTTCATTTGAGAAGTATCCGCCACATTCTGGGTATATCCTGGCAAAACAAATTATCCAACACCAAGGTCCTGTCCTGTGCTGTCCTTCCAAGCATGTATACCTTACTCAGATGGCCACATCCATCGTATGGAGAATGGTCGCATCCTTAAAGACATCTCTTATGGAGAGCTCGCATCTCAGAGGAGAACCACTCACTGCAGATTAGGTCAACCGGCTACTCTAAATTGCCCAAAGGTGTGAATGCGAGCGTGTGTGGCTGTTTGTCTGTGTTGGCCCTGTGGTGGGCTGGCGACCTGCCCAGGGTGTACCCCGCCTCTAGCCCGAAGATGCTGGGATTGGCTCCAGCTTCCCAGACGGACAGAGCGGTGTAGATAATGGATGGATGGATGGATGGATTTAAAAAAAACAAAGATTTATCATTTTGAACATTAAATATCTTAATATTGTATTAAATTGATTATAGGTTGAAAAAGATTTGCAAATCATTTCATTCTGTTTTTATTTATGTTTTACACAGTGTCCCAACTTTTTTGTAATCAGAAAGCTTACTTCTAGCTGCATGTGGTCCTAGTAAAAAAATTCTGTCTTGTCAGAATTAAGCATCCAGCGTATAATGTCTTTCACACAGTCTTCAACATTATTAAGCTGGTGTCTCTGATTTTGTCCCAACACTTGAGGTTGGGGTTGAGGTTACTGAGGTTATTGAAGTACATAGTAAATCAAAAGGTGCAGGGTATTGGTTAGTATCTGGAATAGTGAAGGCTACAGCAGGGGGCAGATCTTTCTCTTACAAAGCCCCTCAGTTAACGAACAGCCTTCCAATTAGTGATATGGACTCGGACACAGTCTCAGTGTTTAAGCCTAGGCTGACTATGCTTTTGTTAATTGGTTTTTATTAGGTAAAAGAGCAGGTCTGGAGGGTTCTCAGGCATAGAGTGTGTTGGTAAACTGGGATGTTTGGATACTGTCGCCTCGTGTGACTGAATGCACATAAATCCATATAGCCATGCTAAATCTTATGTGATTATATTGCTTGCTAATTGGCAAAAAAACAAGCTAAAAAAGGAAACTCCCATTTTTCATTAGTTTCTTTAATAACTCGTTCCAGTACATGATTTAAAGAATTACATGGTTTCTTGATAAACGTGTACACGGTGAGTATGAAAAGAAATCGTCACTAAAACAGATATAAACAGATAAAACGGATACGAAACATTTCTATCAGACCCCCCTTCCCCGACATAATAAAGAAAGACACTTGCATAATAGCAAATCAGTCACAAACAGGTATGAAAACGTATATAATTATATATAATGTAGACTTTTTTTTAAAAAGGATAATACTTTGAGAGGTTCATATAACGGAGCATAGAAGACAAAATCAATATGTTAATGTTCATCAAAAGTCTTTTATAAATGTGGTTACTTATTTTTATGAATGTCTTTTTTGTCATTTGTCAATCATTCTCATGGGGTGGGATCAGGGATTATAACTAGATTATTGAAGAGTAGTGACATGAGTATCTCTGAACCTGATGCGCTCCTCCATCTCAAAACCCCTGTTCATATGAACAAAATCAGTTCATTCACAGTAATGTTGGTGAAATAAGATTTGCTAATATAGCTATACTAACATCAGCTAATGTTACTGCATTAGCCTCAGTGCAAAGACAGTCTGGCTCCAAGTTCCACCTTACCTACTGTCAAGAAGGTCCATGATGGAACAACAAGGTCGCCTCATGACAGATTCCCTTTAGTTCTGAAACGTTGATGGCAAACATCATGTGCTGAGTGAATATTTTGGTCCTGGAAATGTGCATTGCGGTCATTTCAACAGCCTGAGAAGTCAACAGAGGAAATGATCAACACTGTTGTGTTAGTGCCCTCAAAAAAACTTATCATCAGAACAGAACTGCATCCACCCACAATACCAAATGGCGTTTTCGGACCAAACAATTCCAGGGATTTACTGAGAGGGCCTACCACCGGGGAGCTCCCTTGGGAACTACACACCTTCAAGGGACTTTTTTCTGTTTGCATTCACAGCGTCAGTAGGAACAATGAAGAGCCGTAAACCACATCAAAATCACACTGTATTTTCTTCATCATGTACAGGCTCAATAAAATCTGGGCTTCACTGACTCTCCATTTATCAGTGTTTTTTTCTTTCGTTTTTAATGCTAAAGTTAACAGCTGTTGTTTACACGGCTAACGTTTTACAGGGATTTAAGGCTGTACATGACTTTGAATTCTTCTAGTGGAACTGGATTTGGCTGTTCAATACAAAGATTTTCTGTATAGATTAGGCCTATCTGGCAATTAAAAAATCCACTAGTGATGATGTTTTTTTTCAGTGATTTTAGTGATTTTAACTAACGTGCCATATTCCCCTCACGGTTTCAGAGTAATTGTATTCGCTGCGAGTTGCACTTTGTTCTTTGTTTGTTTAGCTGTTCAATCGGAAGATACAAAGATTTTTCATATAGCCTGTCTGGCAATTAGAAAATCCATTGGTGATTTTGGGCATGTCACATATTTGCCCCTTACACTGCATGCGTCCTCTTTGTTTACATTTATACCATATGGATTTGTCATAACAATTAGACATGCAGCACAAATGCATTTCTGTTTAAATCAAGCTCTTATAGTCTATGTTTTTAATTTCACTTAAGTTAGCCAACCTCTCCACCTCAGGGTTCAGCTACTTTCATCTGTTAACCAGTGCATGCTGTCATGTGGATTTTTTTACCAAGTGCATTTGTGTAAGTTTCTGTCTGTTCTATCCTGTCAGAGTAATGCTGCTCGACTCAAAGAATCTCACTACACTTCCGTCTGGACCATTTACCATACACACATCATCTCTCATCGTTCCTATTGTGCTGAAATAGGAGACAAAAAAAGTCACCAGAAATCATTCTCAGTTGCAGTGGTACGAACACACAAAAAAGGGGGCAACTTCCTTAAAAGTTCTAAGATCTATGAAAAGTTCCTTAGGTCCGAAAGCGCCTATGGTAACAATCAGATATCAGTTCCTGTACAAATGCCATGCTAGACATTATTTGATATATTTGATTAAGTGTATAAACCTTAAATTTATTTGTTAGCCCAGTGGCAGAGTGAGAGCTCCAATGTGCCTGTGGTTCCACAGGAACCTAATTAACTAGGCATTAATACTGATGAGGGATGTGCGTAGGGGTGTACCATTACCCCACAGAGGTAATGAGCAAGTCCCTGAATACTTGGGGAATTTCTGTCTCTGATGTAGTATAGTATGACTGTGTCTTTGACAAAATGACACTGAACCTGTTGCTAAAATTTTGTCTATGAGCCATGCTGTCCTCTCCTCACACAACACGTAGAACATGTTCAAGTCTGGCCATGTCTTCAGTTCTGCTCAACACTTTGTGTTTAAACATGAGGTATCTAATTAACTAGTAGCAGGACCTTCAGAGGACCAGACCATGTCCACAAGTGCCAGGATTGAGGAATAAGCAGCAAAGCTACAGTTACAGCATTGAGGTGGTTCACAGCACCAAGAACTGCATTAACCAACTGGAGTATCAAGTTCTTGCAAAACAAATAAAAGATGCTAAACAGGGTTTTCTAACTACTAGATAACTACAAATAATACACTGATAGTCCAATCTCCTCCCTTATACTGGGGTTACTGATCTGTCCACCACTGAATAAAGTAAACATATTCAGTGGGTACTCATACTCATCTCCACCACTGACCACAGCTGATCCCACCCTCTGAGGTTATCTGACAGATATGATGAATCAAACCATTTGTAGCCATATATTATAATTAATAGTATATATATCATTAATATATAATCTATAATATCATTTAACATTTTATTTGATCTTCTGTGCTCCATTACATTTAAGCTGCACTGGTTCTCGGTTATTGCGCTTTCTCTCGTTTATGGATCTGTTCGTGTGCTTTGAGGTGACCTGATTGGCTGAAGCACTTACCACACTGCGAGCATTTGTACGGCTTCTCACCCGTGTGGATCTGTTTGTGTGCCTTTAAGTGTCCGAGGCGGCCGAAGCTCTTGCCACACTGTGTGCACTGAAACGGCTTCTCCCCGGAGTGGATCTTTTCGTGAGTCTTGAGCACACCTGAGTTCCCAAAGCTCTTTCCACACCTCACACACTGGTACGGCTTCTCACCTGTGTGGCTCTGCTGGTGGTTGCGGAAGTTCGCTTCCTTCGTGAATGCCTTGCCACATTGCTGGCAGGAGAACGGCCGCTCACCTGTGTGTACCAGGTTGTGTGTCTTGAGTTCCTTGGAGTGGAAAAAGGCTTTTCCACACTCGTCACAGGTGAACGGCTTCTCACCAGTGTGAATACGCTGGTGTGAGCGCAGGTCATCTGCCTTGGTGAAGCCTTTGGGGCAGAAGCTACAGTTGTAGGGCTTCTGGCCGGTGTGTATCAGTTGGTGCCGCTTCAGGTTGCCTGCTTGGCCGAAGCTCTTGCCACATTGCGAGCAGGAGTACGGCCGCTCGCCGGTGTGGATTCGCTGGTGCGTCTTCAGGTTTCCCAGAGTGCTGAAGTTCTTTCCACACTGTGTGCAGGAGAATGGCTTTTCGCCCACCAGGTTGCGAGGTTTGCGTGGTTGTGTTTTTGATTTCGCTGTGTCTGGGTTTGTGGTGTTTGAGTTTGCATTTGCAGACTGCATGTCGTACATGTGAGCAGAGGAAAATTCGATGACAGCGTCAGGGCGGAGCTTATTGAGCTCTGTGCGGAGTTCTGCCATTCGGATGGACTCAAGAATGTTTGACTCTGCCGTATCCGATGTCTCAGACTTCTCGGATGCGAGCGTTGAGTCATATTCGTACCGGCTAGCCTCAAGTTCCATTGCATAGTAACACTGCAGGTCAGAACTCTGATCCGACTTGATGTAGTCCAGGTTGTCATGTGACACATAATCAAAGGCATCGTAACTCTTATATGAGTCCAACTCAGCACCGTGGAATGAGTGCAGGTCCGACTTGATGTACTCCAGTCCACTGATCTCCATCCTGACATGTTCCGAACCCAGCTCCGCAGTGCTCAGTGGCTGGATTTGGGACACGTCCACAGTGCGGATCGGAACCAGCTCCAGGTCCGGGTCACTTTTTACACATGGCAGCATGGCCGATGGCTCAGCGATCTCTGAGCTAAGTGTGTTCAGCATGGCCAGTGTTGGTGTCACACACTCGGCACGCAGCGGCTCCAGAGCAGGCGACATACACTCTGAGGCCAGAGCGTTCAGGCCTAATGTGATACACTCTGTCTCCAGCTCGGCCATCGTCAGCCAAATTTGTCCCTTAGCAGTCTACTTAATGCCAGTGCTGCGGATTTCTTCAATGCTTCAATGATTCTGGACCCTGTATAGACCACAAAATACACAAAACACACACACACAGGTTAGAGTAATGTTAACTTGAGATTGATAATAGTAAGAGATTGCTAACAATAAGGTATGACTACAGTACGGCTAAACATTAACATAGTACGCAAATAGCACAACATACTATACATAAGGCAAAAAACACACTGGTGTAACAACAAACACACGCTGGTATAACAAACCAAACACATAGTGATGTGACCCAACAAAGACACACTGGTGTAACCAGTGTTTCCCATGCATTGATTTATTTTTGGCAGCTGACCACAATATCAACATTAACCTCCACATATTGAATTTAAATTTTTTACTTTTTAATATGGGGTAAAATCTTATTTAATTGTAGAGTTATGCATAATGATTTGTTCAGCCCCTCCTTGCCCTGCTCTCTCTCTCTCTCTCTCTCTCCATGCACACTCTGAATCAAAGCATGAGGTGTGTTATAATTGGCCGAAATCCTGAATCAATCTGGAGTTTACAAATGGCTAGTATCATGAACACATCTACACAAACTCATACAAGTCTGTCTTACCACAACGCTGTTAAGCTTGGTGACCTAACTCTTCAAATAAGTTGCATGTACTCACACTAGGTGATCTGAACTGCTCCCATGAGATTTTGACCCCCAAAGACTGGTTTCATTGACCAGTGTGATTGCTCCTTACCACTCCTGGGGGCAGGTCACATGGACTGCTTGGAAGAGGTGCTACTGGGGGTGGATCAGTTGGGCTTGTGCACAGGGTGATCACTAACCACACCCAGGCTCTGAACTCAAACACCATCACCTGCACTTTTCAATTCACTGGATGACATTAGGGTTAATAACGGCTCTGGCTCTCACCTTATTGATGATCACGGATTGTAGTCAGCGAGTAAAGCTGCAAATTCCTCCTGCAATGTCAGCTGCTTCCATAAAAATTTTCTTATGCATGCAGAGTAATTTACTGAAAATCACACATTTCATAATTAATAAATCTGTATGGCATATGAGAGGGCTGTGTGCCACTGCACCCAAAATAATCCACAGTTTAAGGGCTCCCGAGTGGTGCAACACAAAAGCCCTACCACACCCAACACATACCCTATAATGGGGAGATCACATGTGTGAATCCTGGTGATGCCATAGCCACCCATGGCCGGGAGTTCAGGGAGCAAAACTGGCCTGTGCTCTGAGGGAGGGAGGGCTTACTCTCTCTCCCCAGTCACTCACAGCGACACTGATCATGGGTGTCTGTGAGTGCATGCATACAGAACGGGGTGGATAGCACTGTCCTCTATGTGTGTTATGCCGCCCCCTGGTGTCGCATGTGCAGCAGTTCAGAACGGTGCATTTGGACTGGCTTCACATGCCTTGGAGGAAGCACGTGATAGCCTCGCACTCCCTGGGGGGTAGATGCCTTGTGACGCGGGAGAACAGTCTGATGGGTGGGCACAGGATATGTCCAAATTAGGAAGAAAATTGTGGAAAAAATCCACAATGTTACAACAGTCTCCATCATGCTAAGCGAGAGCACTTTTCTTCAACACAAAAAATTGCACCACGATGACATGAGTGCAGACCAGCAAGGGGTCTATACAATCGCTCCCAGGTGCGGTACGAGGCAACTGAACCTAGTGTGCGTACACCCTAAGTTATTAGCAAGGATGTACGGAGCCTAGCTAGAAAGGAAAGCTAGCCTATAAGTTAACATAAGAAACTAGGATGTTGAAGTTTACACGCTGTACATAGCTGCTAGTCAGTATCGACTGCTCGTGCACGTGGATTATTTATTTGTCACACAGTAATTGGCAATTAAAATATTTGCAGTGGAGCAACTTATACACAGTATTATTTAATAATTAATTTAAGAAAGCATGGGCTTGCCTCTTTCTGTGCGCATACTGTCATGATCTGCTCCTCATGGCACACACGAGCGCGCCTGGTGGACTCGGCCACGCGTTGTGCTTCTGATATCTCCGTTGCGCGTAGAGCGGAAGCGCGCACTTCCGCATTGTGGCGCAAGCAACAATGGACTACAGTTCCCATGAGCAAACGCTCCCAGCCATGTCACGTGGCTGATGATTGGATTGCAGGTGCATCCAATGCCACGCTTAAAAGGACTCTCAGTTGCGCTATGCTTTGGCGAAGCATTAGTCTAGCCCTTGTGAACGCTATTGCCGAGCCTTTTGTTCCTGTGTTTGTATTCCTGGTTTTTGGACTCTGCTACTTTGTTTTTGTACTTTGCTTACTGTCTACCACTGATACTCTGTTTGCCGATTGCACGACCTAGTTTCTGTTTTGGATTACTCTTTTGCCTGCCGTTTCTGTACTTCTGCGTATGTGTGTGTGTGTGTGTTAATAAAGACAATGAGTTTTACAACGCCGTCTCCTAACCTGCGCATGTCTTCCCCGATGACGTGACACATACACACCACACAACAACATCTAGCCACAAATAGAATCTAATTCTGTGGGAAACACAATGGTGTAACACAACAAACACACACACACACCAGCAAAACACAACAAACACATGCTGGTGTAACACAACAAACACACACACCATGTAACACAACAAACACATGCTGGTGTAACACAACAAACACACACACCAGTGTAACACAACAAACACATGCTGGTGAAACACAACAAACACACATACACCAGCGTAACACAACAAACACTCACTGGTGTAACACAACAAACACATGCTGGTGTAACACAACAAACACATGCTGGTGAAACACAACAAACACACATACACCAGCATAACACAACAAACACTCACTGGTGTAACACAACAAACATTCACTAGTGAAACACAACAAACACACACTGGTGTAACAATAAATACACACTGGTGTAACACAACAAACGCTCACTGGTGTAACACAACACACACACACTGGTGTAACACAACAAACACACACTGGTGTAACACAACAAACACTCACTAGTGAAACACAACAAACACACACACACTGGTGTAACACAATAAATACACACTGGTGTAATGCAACAAACACACAGTTATGCAACTCAACAAACACACCTTGGTGTAATGGAACATACTCGCACTAGTTTAATCTACGAAACAGTGATGTAACATAAAAACAAATGTGCAACAGAACACACACTGGTGTCACACAACATGAAAATTCTGTCAATGGTCGCAATATCAGTGTTGTGTTGTCATATTGTGCTGATTTACTGACTTACTGAAAATAATCCTAATGTAAATCGCAGGTGTACAACCACCTCAAACATCTCACACACACACACACACACACACACACACACACACACACACACACAAATAACAACAAAATGCTAGACTTGACACAAAACTCTAATTTGTTTATTTGTTGTTAATGATGAGGATGACGAGGAGGAGGAGGAAGATGAAGATGAAGATGATGCTCGGGTTAATGAAGATTAATGCTGAAGTTGTTTTAAAAGGTTGTTACACACTTAATTTAAATCTGTCCTGTTGTTTGCTCTCCGGTCGGTAAAAAGGTAATCATTTACATATCTATTAGCATGTTAATGATGGCTTTAATAACAGGTCATGAGGCGCGTGCGGAGGTGTCAATCAGTCAATCAATCATGACTTCAAAGCGAGGCCGCGGTATGAATAATGAGCGAATTCACAACCTGAAGCGGTAAATAAACCTCCTGCACTCATCTATAGCATTAGCATTGTGTGCTAAAATGCTAATCTGGGTCGTGCTGATAAAGCTTCCCTACTTTCTGCTGATTTTATTGAACTGTCGGTTTGGGTTTTTAGACAATAAATCTGTGAGTGTGTGTGTGTGTGTGTGTGTGTGTGTGCGTGTGTGTGTGTGTGAGAGAGAGAGAGAGAGAGAGTGTGTGTGTCCAGCTGCTGAAGCAGAACTCGGATGACTGTCATGTTTTTGCAGAATATAAATGTACAGAATCTTAGCGTTCTCTGTGTTTTTATGAATTCATGCAGAAAAGCAGCAGGAAGGCTTTGAGTAGCTGAGAGTAGAGGAGGCTGAGGGCCCACACTGCTGCTGCTGCTGCTACAGAGGCCATCTTGTTTATGGCTAAAGCTATCTGCTACAGCACCGACACAAACTTCAGCACTCTCAGTACCGCGTACAACTTTTCTTCTTTTTGTTTTGTTTTTCGCTTTTACACACGCAAAGCTCTTCCCTCCTCCTCTTCCTCTGTCCAGGTGTGCATAAAAAAAATAAACGGATGCGTGAAAAACAGAAACGGAAACGCAACAATTTATTGCATTTATTCTGAGTCTTATGCATGCATGCACTCGGCCGCGCGCGAGCTGAAAGGGGAAAAAATGAATGCACAAAAATAATGAAAGGATGAAGTGCTAAAAAATGCACGGAGAAAGAGGTGATATGTGCACGTGCTTTTATTTTACCTGCAGTTTCCCCGGTGCATTGCTTTTCCCCCTCTCTCTCGCGCGCGCGCGGGCTCGTTGCTCAGCCCCGGAGCCGCCACGTCCGCGAGCAGCAGCCTTCCTCTCCCCCTCTCTCGCCTTCTCCCTCTCTCTCTCCTGCCTCCCTCTTCTTCTTCTTCTTCTTCTCCTCCTCCTTCTTCCCCGTTTCCACAGCTCGCGCTCGCTTCTTCCAGTCAAACTGGTGGAAGTGGTACGGCAGTGCGCGCGCGCAGCAGCAGCTGCAGCCACATCAGGAACAGCAGCAGTAGCGCGCGCGGCTTCATGGTGGCCTACTTCCGACCAAATGTGGGTGGGTTTTTTCTGGTCGAGAGAGCACTTCAGAGAGCGCTGACGTTTACAAACCAAGTCGTGCAAACTGACAGAAACGATTTGTGCAGGATGTAAATGTGCGTTGTGTTTACTGCTATAAATCATTAGTGCCCGTTGTATAGCTGCTGCAGTGTATGCATGGCATAGGCATTATGTGCTGTTGTGTACGCTTTAAAATGACCTACATGTTGCAAAATATGGTCGGGGCATTGAGAGAAATGTTGCATGACATTTGTTTTTCTAAGCTTGTTATATATTTTCTTTCTTAATGTTCAGTGCATCACTAATGCAATGCATTGCATATAATAGGTGTGTTTACGCACTATATAATATCCTGACCCGGGGGGGTCCAAAAGTCTGAGCACACTAATCAAAATGCTTTATTTCACATTCTTTTCTAATTTAATATAACAATTTTCACTACAAATTATATTATTGACTTATGTGAAAAGTATGTGAAGTGCATCAAGTGAATCTTTGAAATACATTTCAGAGATTCTTAGTATTTGGTAAGTCCCCTTTGCGTTAATGAAATTGTGCACTCGAGCTGGCATGGACTCCACACATTTGTGCAAAACCTTATGAATATCTGTATGTATGTATACACACACTCACAAACTTATCAGCCATAACATTAAAACCACCTGCCTAATATTGTGTAGGTCTCCTTGTCCCACAAAAACAGCTCCGTCGAGGCCTGGACTCCACAAGACCTCTGAAGGTGTGTTGTGGGATCTGGCACCAAGGCGTGAGCAGCAGATCCTTTAAGTTGCGAGGTGGGACCTCTGTGGATCAGACTTGTTTGTCCACCACATCCCACAGATGCTTGATCGGATTGAGATCTGGGGAATTTGGAAGGCAAGTTAAGTCATGTTCCTCAAACTGTACCTGAATCTTAGCAGTGTGTGAGGCACATTATCCTGCTGAAAGAGGACACCGTCATTAGGGAACACCGTTACCATGAGGAGGTGCACTCGGTCTGTAACAATGTTTATGTAGGTGTTACATGTCAAAGTCACATCCACATGAAGGCCAGGACCAAGTTTCACAGCAGAACATCGACCAGAGCATCACTCTGCCTCCCCCAGCTCGCCTTCTTCCCATAGTGCATCCTGGTGCCATCTCTTCCCCAGGTAAGTGACACACACACGCACACGCACACGCACACACACACACACACGCGCACACACACACACAGCTGTTCACATGATCTATAAGAAACTGTGATTCATCAGCCCAGGCCACCTTCTC
>JAQQZX010000023.1:28979971-29010809 GCA_030068355.1 Notoglanidium maculatum | reverse complement strand
GTCCCGAGTCTCACATCACCGCTCGGGTCTGGAGTGAAATCAGAGCTAATCTTACACTCACCAAGTCATTATCAGGCATCTGGGGAAAACATGTTCACTGGGGGGAAATTTCACTATTATTTAGTCTTTAAATCAGAAAAAAGGGGAACAACATCACAGTACAGTGCAGGTTCTACTTCCAGCTGAGAAAATGCCATCATCATCCTCATATTTGGTATTGAGGGAATCCAAAAGTAATGGAACGCCATCAGTTACATTACTGTCATTTTGTGGTAATTAGATTAAGTTACTGATACATTTTTAGCAGGTAATTAGTAACTGTATCAGAATGCATTTTAAAGTATCCCTCCCAGAGAAGTACCTATCAATCTATTCATTCATTCCTCATTCATTCAGTAAGCACTTGTAGTCAGCACGTTTTCTCCTTTGGTCGTAAGTTAGAACACATGATGTGCCACTGTGACCAAAATCAGTCGACATAAAATTTCTTTCATTTTGAGAAATTTCTGATTAAAGCATCAGAGTGTGAATGCTGCTGTGACACCCATGTAAAATCCACCAACAGGATGATGTCAAGTATTAAAGTTTCAAATTGAAGATATTTTGTTAAAGTATCTATATTTTAGATTTCTTTCAACGGATATGTTTTCATATGGATGGTTATCCATCCATCCATTATCTATTCTGCTTATTCATTAAGGGTCATGGAGATGCTGGAGCCAGTCAGTCCTTGCTGGCTTCAGTGAGAGGTGGGGTTACACCCTGGGCAGGTCACCAATCTATTGCAGGGCAAACACAGAGACGAACAACCATTCACACCTGTGGGCGATTTGGAGTAGCTAGTTGACCTAATCTGCATGTCTTTGGACTGTGGGAGGAGACTAGAGAACCTGGAGGAAACCCACACAGACACAGGGAGAATATGCAAACTCCACACAGAAAGGCCCCAGTTGGCCTAGGAACTGAACCTGGAACCTTCTTGCTGTGAGCTAACCACTGGACTGTAACATGAGCTCATTGAATTAACAATTAAATAATTAGGGTAATGTATTACCACCTTCTCCTGACAACTGTGAAAATGAAGAAATGTACCTTTAATATCTTCATTATTCCATAGAATGCATTCATGTGGTGAGAAATTGTGTATGCAGCAAAGCTTCCAAGCCATTACAGCTTGTTCATGAAATCTGAACAGTTTACACGGGACAGTAAGAAGACTGTAAACCACCAAGTCTTTTGAATATTTTGTGTGGGATAATTAATAAACAAAACATGGACAATCCAAAGATTTCTTAAGCTAACCGAAGTAATTAAAAAAAAATGTAAATACTGCATCTAATATTATTAAAGTTGGGTATTTCTGTCACGTGTTTTCCAAGTTATAATGCGTATAGTTTCATATTTTCTTTCATTTCAATCACGTAAGCAGACAATGCTGCATGTTGATTAATTTAATTTCAAAATGTCCAGATTGTCTCCAGTGCATTCTAAAATTGGTGTTTATTCATTAATATTAAATAAATAAATAAAAATAAGAGTGCAGTCATCCACTAGCTGAGGAATATTTCACTCTGAGCGGGATTCTCTTCACTTAATCAGTGTTTTAAAACTATAGAAAACAATTAAAGCAAAATTTTTAAAAAGCCACTGATTGGACAACCCTGTCTCAAACTTTTAGTTATAAAGCATCTATTAAAGCGCGTGTGTTTATACTGACAGTGCTGTTGTTATTACTCCATCCTTACACGGTTAGTGAACGCGGCTCCAGCACTGAACAGCTGTAGCGTGAGCACGCGCTCGCCATTTTCCCTTCAGCTCAACGTCAATGGCGGTATCGCTCTCACCGGAAGTGGACTGTTAATGAAGTGGGCTTCACTTATGAGTCTGAATCGTCGTTGTTGGGTTAGCTTGTGTAAAATACCTTCGCATACTTTAATTGTTTTGTATAAAACGTAAAAAATGATTCATTTTATTGGCCATTTAAACAACCGCGCTATGTGCAGTGACTTATCCCGCCCCCTCATCCGGGTATTCCGGCTGTGCGACGCCGTGGCTAGGTAGTTAGCTCTGTGGGGCACACTCAAAGCACACAGATTAGCTTGTAGATGACCAGATAACCACCTGAAGACAACAGCGAATTAAACATTAGTCGTTAGAAAATATTGCCAATGTCTGCTAGAGGCGAGTTGGAACGCTAGTTATTGTTCCTTTAGCCACACGCATACAGTAGAGGTTTATGGGCAGTGTAGTTTTTTTTGACAGTACTACAATTAGTTAAAAAAAGTGCACGGGCCTTTTTTTCGCGTATTTACGACAGAGAAACCGGAAGTTGTGGTTGTGGAAAATGGCGGACGATGACGCCTTTCTTCCTTTGTTGTTTTTCATAGCTCAAGCTGTATTTCGTCTAAACACGATCCAAAATTCCGTCAGATGTTTAAAATGCACGAATAACATTTATCTTACCGTTCTGCTGCATTGAAAGATTGTCAGTTATTTATTTTAAGTGCCCGCCACAAGGTGAATTTCCTCACAACACTTTTATCACACCTAATAGATTTTTAAACTATACTTAAGCAACAGTGCACAAACAAGAGTGTTCTGAACTAAAATAAGAGATGTATAATTAAAATTTCCTTAAAATACCTCCAAAAGTATCGGAACAGCTAGGCCCATAAGATTTGCTTTTTCTGTGCACTGCAGACATTTGTATATAAGCTCAAAATATGAATATAAGAAGAGAGATCAGTTTCAGCTTTTACTCCTCATATGTACATATCTAGATATGTTAAACAACACAGAGCATAACACACTTTATATCAAACCACCCAGTTTTTCAAGTGGGCTAAAGTATTGGAACATGACAAGTGACAGGTGTTTCTTGTTACGCAGGTGTGTCATATAAGATTGTTTGATCATTAAGTAGCCCTGGACATCTACTCAGTTTAAGCTTTGGCTTTCACCTGTGAAGAGTGCATTTGTTTTTAAAAAGGGTAGACCAACATGAAGCCAGTACCGCAGCTTGGAATGTCCTGAAAAAGAAGGAAGCCACTGGTGTACTGCTCATCAGGCATGAAACTGGACAGCCAAGGAAAACAATAACAACTGGTGACAGACAAATGGTGAGAGCAGTTAAGAAAAACCCCAAAACAACAGTCTGTAACATCATGAAGAACCTCCAAAGAGCGGGGGTGGAAATATCACAGCCCAGTGTTTGAAGTAGACTTAGAGAATAACAATATAGAGGCTATACTGCAAGATGCAAACCACTCCTCAGTAGTAAAAATTAGAATGCCAGATTGGAATTTGCAAAAAAGTACAGAGGTGAGCCACAACTGGAACGAAGTTTTATGGACTGATGAGACAAAGATTAACTTCTACAAAAATAAAATGAAAGGCCAAAGCATGAAGAAAGAAGGGATCTGCTCATGATCCTCACCATACCAGCTCATCTGTGACGCATGGTGGAGGTTGTGTCATGGCTTAGGTTTGCATGGCTGCTTCTGGAACAGACTCAATAATGTTTTACTGATGATGCAACTCATGGTAGCAGCAGCGTGAACACAGATGTCTACAGAAATATAATGCCAGCCAATGTATGGGGAAATGTATCCAAACCAATCTGGATGAACTTTACTATGCAGCACGACAATGATGCAAAATGGAATGGCTCTGCCCAATTCTTTAATTCTATTATTGGGCAGCTATTCTTAAGACTGTAGTGTACAGGCAGCTGTATTTCCCTCATTCAGTAAATCCCGCTTGGTTAGCATCCCTTTCTGCATCTCTATGTATCTGCTTATTCTAACAATATAATAATTAAAACCTCTTTGAGAATATGGAATCAGTTTTGATGCTGCGTTGGGCAGCAAACCAAACATACTCTCCCTCAGCACCAATAGTCACAAATCCTTTTTTTATCCTTCAATGGCAGATAATGTATTTACTATATGGTATAATTCAGGCATTAAGACCTTTTAAATATTTATAGACTGAAAACACATTTGCATCCTTTTAACAGCTGGATATTAAATTCTTTCTGCCTCAGTCTAATTTCTTTAAATAAACTGCACAACAATTTTTTTTGAAAAGTCTTGCTTCCTGAAAAGTTTGTGCTGATTGTGACAGGTACCTACTGGGGTGCACAAATATAGCTGTGGTTTTACTGCATCATGTAGGAACTCTGATAAATAGATATTTATATGTTTACTGACAATAACGTATTTAGTCACATTTATGTTTCGCATAAGCTATTAAATTCAGCAGAATTAAAAGTGTTTTGCTCCTGATTTTCTTTTGTATTCAGTGTCTGGTGCATCACGTTGCCGTGTCCAACAGCAGTCAGCAAGCACTGACGGGTTCCAGTCGCCCTGGTATCGTTTCTCCATCGTAGCAATGTCCTGGTGAAACCTTTCATATATAAGAAAAAAGAAAAAATATTTTTCTTAAATATAAGAAAAAATCATGATAAAACAAGATTTCTCTGAAATGGTACATGATGGGTAAATTTTGATGCGATATTCGTGATCAGCACCCAAAAATCTGTAAGAAACCCAACAGTGTTCAAGAAGTAAAAATTTTGTTGCGCAGTTTTTACAAATTCCAAGTTTTGCCCAAAATACTTATACACAGTTCCCTAATTTATGGCCCTTATTCCAGAAAATGTTGGGTCGCTGTGTAAAACGTAATGCAATGATTTACATATCCTTTTTGACCTATATTTAATTGAACACAGTACAAAGACAAGATAGTTAAAGCTCTACTCTGTGTGATTGCAGTCCCCTGAGGCTGCCAGAGGTGGGTAGTAACGTGTTGCATGCATGCAGTTTTTATGATGCCCACTATCACTTTGACTCTTTCCAAACTACTAAGAGTAATAATAACATCATGCGCTGCCTGCTTTGAAAGACAAAACCGATGAAAATTTCAGCATTCCAGAACTCCACATCCATCATAAAAAAACATGTAGTGGTGTATATATCCGTCTGTGCTAAGTTAACTTATAAAGCTAACTACTATTAGACACATTAACTAGCTAGCTGGCTAATGTTATCTATGAATGAGGGAGGACTTTGCTAAAATTGGTCCATAAAGCCATAACCTACAGAGCCAATTGGTTCATCTAAGAAGAGGTGTGATGTGTAAATGCTCTCGTTTTATAAACTGAACTCTCGGATTCCTAAACCGTGCGCACAGCTACAAACAACCTCTTTCTTCAGAGAACAAGGAATGGAGTATTTTTGTATAACATTGAATTTATTGTGCTTTTCACTCCATGCACATGGTTTAGGAATCTGAGCGCATGGATTTACACATCACTCCTGTTTTTCTCAACTGAACCGTCATCACATGAAGTTACTCACTACTTGAGTAGTCATTTTATCAGATTCTTTTTTCTCATACTCAAGTACTTTTACTTCTACTTGAGTCACTGCTGTTGTAAAGTAACAATACTTTTACCTGAGTACAGTTTTTGCTTACTCTTCCCATCTCTGTCTGGTGCTTCCTTCCGGATTCACGCTGCCACTTGTAAAAACGTGAAACGTGGAAGGCGCTCTCTAGAGGTTTGTCCGTTCTGGGCTGCTGCAGCGGCGCAACATGGCGGCTCCGTGGAGGTGGACCCGCTCCCTGTGGAGATATAAAGAGCTCATTTTAAACTTACAAAAGCACGATGATTTGTAGTTACAGGTAATTATACACTAATGAGGACATGCTGATAAATTCGATAAGAATATTATGGAATATATCCTCTGTTTCTGCTAATAAATACCCTCAAAATCCTACATAGTGGAGCTTTAATGTTCAAACTGATGAACTTTATTGTTTTTCACAACACATTCCAAAAACGTTTTTACAGGGGCATGTACACACTCAGTACAGCTTTGGGAACTGAGGACACTAACTGTTGAAGTTTTGAAAGTGAAATTCTTTCCAATTCTTTCTTGATATGTAACTTCAGTTGCTCAGCAGTTCGGGGTCTCCATTGTGGTATTTTGCACTTCATGATGCTCCTCACACAGGTCTGGACTGCAGGGAGGCCAGTCTAGTACACACACACTTTTACTACGAAGCCATGCTGCTGAAATGGGATAAACAGAGACGTCCCTGAGAAAGGCGTCCTCTGGATGGTAACCTGTGCTGCTCCAAAACCTGTGCGTACCTTTCAGCATTAATGGAGCCTTCAGAGATGTGCAAGGTACCCCTGCCATGGGCACTAACACACCCCCATACCATCACAGATATGCAAGTTACCCCTGCCATGGGCACTAACACACCCCCATGAAATAATTTTACAATCATGTTGGTTTTTAATGCAGTGTTTTTTGGGCGTTCCACAACTTTCCCAGTTTTTTGTTGCGCATTCCAACTTTTTTGAATATAGGTCAAAAAAAGGATTTGCAAATCACTGCATTGAGTTTTTATTTACATTTTACCCAGCATTCCAACTTTTTTTGGAATCGGGGTGGGACCTGTTGATAAGCCCAGGAACATATTTCTGGGACCTATAGATTGTATAAATGGTCTAATTTTAATATTCATGCAATGCAATGTGCCACGTACACAAGGACAGTACTCCACAACAAAAAGCAAAAACGTTTCAGAGAAAAGCTGGGGAATGTGTTATAAGAATGAAATGCTGACTTTGCTTCAGAAGTGGGTAGAATTCCTCTTTGCATTGCAGTTCAGTTTCATCAGTGTGTTGTAGTAATAGTAGTAGTAGCCATATTGAAATGTAATCATCTGTCCAATCATGGCCCTAAAACATACTTGTGGCTGTGTCTGTAATTGGAGAAGGGAAGGCAGGATCGGAGAGGTAAATCATATAAAAGAACACCCTTTATAGATGTTTTTGGCTCACTGTTTCTTTGTTCCCACTGTATTTATTGTGGAAGGTTTTGCTTTTCAGTGAAGTGTGACAAACCCGTGTCACAAATGATAAGCATCATGGTGTGTGATCTTGTTTCACATTTCCCCTGGTGTTATCGCTTTTCTATGCAGTGCAGAATCTTTTCAATACAGTCCATGTTAGTGTGGAGACATTTCCTTTTCACTCAAGTACATTTGCGATGAGCCACTTTTGCTTTTAAGTAAGATTTTGACACAAATTTGAAATTTCTGCCCAGGATGTGTGTACGTTATAATGCATTTTTAATCATCCTCTCCAGCACATTATAATGAACTCCACAGGAAGCAGGACCTACAGAAGACACTTTAACTACATGGGACAGACAGAAGAAGAAACTTCTGAAAAATAACAAGGATGAACTGTGCAGCATAACATGTAAAAACTAAACAAACGTGCAGTTTGTCTTATACTGAACTGCAGAGAAAACAATGCTCTCCTTCAAAAACTGTGTGCAAAACAATAAAGGAGGGATTCAGTGGTGTGTACAGATTTAATTAAAAACAGGAGCAGAGGTGAACCCTAACCATTATAAAGTAGAGGTGTGCATCAGGACAGGGATCGAAGGAAGGCAGTGCTCTGAATCCTGCATTCGCACCACCAGGAGTCGGGTTAAACGTGTGTAATCCTTGATATGATCAGTATACGTTTTCTGCAAGGTGTGTGTGTCCTGTATGAAGGAGTGTCCAGTGCGAACGCTGTGTAACAGTCAGAGGTAAAGCTGGAACTGTAAGGGTTCCCACAACTTAAGGACAAAGGAGTTTACACTGCACTGCGCTTTCTCACTTAGTATGTGTAACAAGCTGCGATTTTTGTCTAATTAACTTCAAGAGAGAGAATAAAGAGAGGCTGCTGAGGGAACGACTGTTTATAGCTGCTATAATGTAAGTGACAACAGGAACTTGTTTTGCCGACATTCTATAACACTTAAAACACTTGAGGACGTGCTGTCATAGGAAAATAGTTAGCTTCTGTATGGTAACAGTGACTCCACTTCATCACACGCAGTACACACCCTCATTCACACCTAGGGGGAACTCAGTGGCACCACCACCTGGCATGTTTTTGGGAGGTGGGAGGAAGCTAGACAAACCTGAGGAAACCCAGACAGACACATTGAGGATATGTGAAACTCCACACAATCAGTAAACCTCTTAAGTAATTATCTGCTCAGTGGAGCTCCAGTGATGCCTCCGTTCCACTGATGGATGGAGTAGAGGGGTGCCAATACTTTATGTAGCACAACCAATCAACTGTCAGTAATTGTACATCTATAAAGTGACATGTAGAATTGATACAATAGCCAGCAAGTGAATATCCCCATGTTGTTTTCTCAGGAACTGGAATTGTTACCCTTCCTCATGGAGCTCCACCTTCCTTCAGACTTTAATTCCAATTACAATCTGAAAAGTAAAACACCTCATTCGGTGTTTCCATTAAAGAGTGCTAAAGGCAGGCGTTAGTGGAGTCCTGCGTGCTGGATCAGTTTTGGGTCTGGGAGCTGCATGATGGAGGACTGCTCGGTGGAGGTGCGCATGGTGCTCTTCGGCCTTTGGAGCATTAGCTGTGCACGAGCTTCCCTAACGTAGAGTCAGGTTTAAATTACGCATAAACTATGAATATCATCGTTCAAACTCTTAGTAGAGTACACAAAGGCAGATTTCATGGAGGTCGGATTTTGTGTTTACAGAGTGACGCGGTAAAGCAACTCCGCAGCTCGCCTCCATGCATCCGCCTCAGTTTTGCTTTTCTCCACCCGTACTGTGTCAAAAAAAAAAAGTCCGCCTCCTGCGCGTGCCACGTCACGGGCGAAAAGGCACGTTCTGATTGGTGACTTGAGCACTAGCACTAACTATTAACCAATCCCAGATTGGCATGAGGACACGTCACAGCGCGGAAGGGCGGGACGTGCCCTGATACGGGTGTGGAAAAAAAGAATGCAACCAAGGCGCTCGAGAATCCATTGAAGCCTGCAGGAAGTGTGTTGATCAGGGCTGAGGGGGAAAAAAAGACGGCGTCGTCGCTCGAGCTCTTTCGCTGAAGCGGGATAAAAATATGGCGAGGGAATAAGTTTCTAACTGTCGCGCGCAGATTAGCAAAGAACAAACCTCCTGATCGGTTCGCCTGCTGTCGGGTAAGTCTGAGTTTTATTTATTATTTTATTTAAAACAATGGTTTCCAATCGCTGAGATAACGGCTCTCTCTCTCTCACACACCGCCGCGGAGCTTTGTGTTGATTCAAAGCTACAGCTAACTAGCTAGTTAGCGCCGCTTAGCCAGGTTAGCGTAGTAGATTTACCTCAGACAGCGCTCATGCTGAGCGAAATGTCGGTCAGGTTTTATTTAAAGGTTCTATTAATATTATTTTATACTTAGCTGGCAGTATTTTCTGCCGCGCTGTCCATTTTTCCTCTCAACATCGCGGGGGTGTTAGCCTGCCAACTATGTTAGCTGTTCAGTGCTATGCTAGCTACACCCACAAAGCCAGCTGGCTAGCTAGCTAGCGGGGCGCGGGTCCGATGTGATAAAAATGCACGTTTATGGGATTTCCTGGGGATATTAAAACGTCTGAGTGGTGATTTAACCCTGCCATACCATTTCTCTAATATATGTTTTAAAATACTTTTTTTTATAACTGATCAGGCTAAGCTAATTTAGCCGAGCCAGCTAATGTTTTTTTTTTCTCGGGCAAAAAAGAAATCCGCGGGAAAATAAACCGCGTCGAGGTAATAATTCACTGTTACAGTTTAGTGTAAGCCATGTACACCTACATTGTTCACAGATTAAATAAGTAAATCAAGTTTTCTACACATTCTGTTAGGCGCATATCGGCCTTTTGACGCTGCCCATTTCGTTCAGGGGAAAATGGGGGGAAAATGAGACGGGTTCCATCCCAATCCGCACACTACAGCCCTAAATATGGTGTGAAGATGGGTCGGTCCCAGTCGCGCGGGTCACCATGGAGACGACAGGTAGTGTACTAGTTTGACATAGAGATGAGTTGGAGAGTGCGCGGTTTGGGACGCAGCCCGCGGGCCGGAGCGCTGCTTTATATTCCAATAGAAATGGTGCTATTTGAGTAAATGTGAAGATGTGACAGACCAAGGTCACACCTGAGCGCGTGTGCTTTACCTCCTCATTTTCCCTCTTTAGTTTAAATTATTACTTATTTAAATAGTTAACTTGTTTTCAGTGTGTATTAAGGTTGTCACAATACCATCATCTGTGACTTTGATACCAATACCACTGCAAAAATGAAGCTTGTATCACCTGACAGTCCTCACACTGGCTGGGTTATACAGTCCCTCTGCAGTACTTTTGTGTGTTAATTGTTTCTAGGATCAGAACATTTCATTTTAGAGCCTTAAAAAGCCTGCATTTATTCTCTGTCCTTTTCCGGCCTTTTAGCATGCCCAACAGCATTGACTCATAACTTTTACCTTTCATTGGTAGTCTTGGTTTTTAAATTTTAAACAACTTTAAAAAAAAAAAAAAAAAACTGTCATTCACGAATGTAAACACTTACAAGTGTTGCTAAAGCATCGAATTGCCATGTGACATGTTTATATTTACGCTCTTTGGTTCAACAGTACTACTCATTTCCGACTTTCTTAAAAAGACTGATCATTTCGGAGATGGTAACATGGTGTATTACAGAGCTGCAATACGGAAATTCGTTGTCTAAATGTTTTGTACGCTCTCAGACGCTCAAGGTGTGAGCGCTCTCTCTCGCTGTGCGTGGATCCACTTCAGCATTCACAAATAATTTGGTTTAATTATAATGGCAAAGTCCACTGGCGTTCCAGACATCTCAGAACCCAACTCTGGAACCGTACTATACGGAGTTGTCAGTGGTAGAGGTCTGAGCGAGTTCCAGAGAGAGCTGGCCTGACTGTGGGAGTCTGTTCGCTGTGTGTCTGGAACAGGCACGTCAGTGTCTCCTCCTGTCACATTACATGAGCAGAAGTTCAGGAGGGAAATAAGAAGGGGATCGCCAGCAACTAAAGCTGGAGAAAACTTGGAGTTTTTTGGGGGCGGGGCCTCATAATAAATGCATACTATTGCAGCATGAATTTTTCAAGAATTCTTAAAATGAAAGAGAGCATTTTTTTTTCGGTTATTGTTAACGTAAATGTTTACAGGCTTTGTTAAATTTAGATTTTATTATTTACAGTGTTCAGCGATGTGGAAATACTTATTACACTGTTGCCTTGTAGTGTGAAACATAACATGCATAAAATAACATAAATAAAGCAAACATAAACTAGCATGAAATATTATATTCCCTTTAGATCATGGATTTTGTAGCACATGGTGCTGTGATATGTTTTTTTAATCATTTTTACAGACACATGAATACAATAAAAATGGTTTGTGAATGAGAATTTTTCATATTGTCATATTTATATTATAAAGGTCAAATAGTTATTTACAGATTATACAATGTGGACACCAAGTGTGAAAGGTCTTTATATTTTGTCAGACTATTATAATATTAATATTTTTATAATTATTAGAAAGTTCCTGATGTGATACTACTCACGTGTAGCTGATAAACACGCTACAATATTCACTGCATAATATTCTTTTCACAGATGTTTCACAATACGGTTACTGCAGCGTAAGGACTGACATAAGGACCTCCTTTTCAGGTACACTGACCAATCTGCAATCAGACGCAAGCCACAGTATGGGTTTTACACTGTATAGAAAGATAAATTTACTCTAATATAAAGTTTAAGTTGTTACTCTGATGTGAAAATGAAAATAGTGTGTGCCTAGTAGCTGGTAACTGAAAATTCACCACTGAATGAATTTATTAAAAATGTCCAGTGACCTAGAAATAAAGTGCACACATGCACACTTTCCCTCCCAGTTCCCACAACAGAGGACTGTGTATCGAAACGTGATCATTTTGCGACTCTGGACCCATCTGGCGTTTCACTGTGTGTGTGTTTTAACACACTCGATGGAGCAAAAGAATCCAGATTTACACACAAAACACAGGAAATATGTGGCATTACCATAATGTCCTGTGTACTTGAGCTCACTGGTATGGTCTGCTGGAGTGCCCTGGTTCAGGTCTTTTTCTTAAATAATGTTAAATCTAACATGCCTGAAGAGAGAAGCCGTAGTGCACGCCAGCGATTTACTAAATGCACCTGCAAGGTGAAGAATGAAAGTTTAAAAAAACAAAAAACCTGCATCTCTTGCAGTTGCATGACGTTATGTCGGACAGTTATGTGATCGTGGCAACTCACTTAACCTATAAAATATATCATATTGGCATATTTTGACATTAAAGATCTAAACTTCAACAGGCAGGAAATTTACATTGTATCATTTATCACTTACTGAAGATTTTGAGATTTCGGAAATTTCTGAGTCCCTAAAGCCAGTAAGTATAAGTCTGACAGAGAGGACAACAGGAAACTACATTACCTCAAATCTGACATGATGTGAACACATTCGCAGTAGTTGGAATTAAGATTTCTGTAAATTCCACCATTGTACTTCTCTGGGAAAAGCTGGTGGCTTAAAAACTCCTTTACCATCGTGGTGGTCCAAATTGCCGCCCAGACCTCCAAAAGTTGGAATGTGGAATCTGATCCAATGTACAGCAGACATTGGCAGGCGGCCGACTGGACCGGGTGTCAAGTGTCGCTATGTGCTTTCTAACGCCTATCAGACTTCGAATCCACACACTGAAACAAAGCCTTAAAGTTTAGTAGGGAGATGAAAAAAGTGCTCAGCCAGTTCACTTTCAATTCATCCTTGTATAAGATAGTAAAGGATTTCCATCCCAAATTTCCAGTTCCTTAAGTTGAGCCTATTAAACACAGTTCGATATTCAGCTGCTGACTGCCTTTGTTTTTGGTGTCCTCTATAACTAGCTTGTTATGCTATAATATAGTTGTAAATATTTTAATCACTGATGCTGTAGTCATTTTATTAGCATTGCACTTTTTCTGATGAGAAGAGAATTCACTGTATATTCTCAAGATGCAAAAATGAAAAACTAAAATGTATTTAAAATCAGAAGATCTTGTGGCTTACACATATTCAACATAATTTCTGCAGGGTGATCAGATTTTACAATGCACTACATTTACTCTTGTTCTTTCCTAAAAATTTATCAGCAAAGTTTTTTTTTTATTTCTTTTTTTTTTTTTATGTAGTTTTCTTCATATTTTGGACCTCTGTTTGTAAGTGTGGGAAAATGCCTTAGAATTTTTTTATGTCTCTCTTTTGTCTTTTGTGTCTTCATAGTCTCCCCCATCTGGCGCCCCGCATCTGTCCAGACGCTCTCTGAACCGCCGGGATCCGAGTGGATTTGAAAGGCTGACTGGAGCGAAAAATCTGCCTCCCAGGTAAAATGGCTGATACCACAGAAGCAGAGAGCTGAGCATCACACATTGCCCCCCTTTCTTCTATGTTCGAGGATCATTTTATGTGGACATTTTCCCCTTCCATTTCAATTTTCTCATCATGGCTATGCATGATATGAATCGTGCCAAGGGTTTTCCTTGCAAAGAATGCGACATGATATGCCAAAGTACACCTAGCCTTCTGGAGCATATGAAAGCCCACTATCACCAAGAGGCGATTGGCAGATTTGAATGTGAACAGTGTGGACGAATTTTCAAGCATGCCAGTAGCTTGGCGTCGCACAAAAAGTCCCACGAGCTGGGTTCATTCCAGTGCCCAGTGTGTACCAGAACACTACCCAATGCAATAGCCCTGAAGAATCACCTCCGCATTCACACTCTGTCTCCTAGTGCACAAACTGAAGAGGAGAATGAGGATGGTGTTGATGAAGATAGGGATTATGGCTTAGCACAAGATCTTTCTGACACAGGTTACCGGAGCCACCTGAACAGCAGCGGCAGCATGATGGCGGGCCACGACCACGACAAGCAGAAGTCTCCAGGGTCTGAAGATGCTTGGGACAGACCATTCAAGTGTGACCAGTGTGACAGGACCTACCGGCACCATGGCAGCTTGGTCAACCACAAGAAGTCCCATCAGGAAGGCACTTACAAGTGTACCGTCTGTTATAAGCAGTTCAGCAATCTGGCAGCGCTTGGGGCCCATGAGCGCACCCATTCCAAGTTCAAGTCTCCTGGGATGTCCATGGGAAGCCTTGTGCCTGAGGTATCATCTGAACATCGCCCCCCTGCCCCCCAAAACGACGACATGGCAGCCTGCTTTTGCCACCTGTGCCAGGTTTCTTTACCCAATAAGAGTGACTTTCAGGAGCACATCCTGTTGCATAATGCTGCATCGTCGTCGTTGGGGCTGACACGTAGTTTCCCAGGGATAGTGCCACACAATCTCAGCACTGTCCGTTCCCCAGCGGTCAATCCATACACCCCAACTCTTGGCGACCCTCTTCCACTTCCCCCTTTACCTGACAAACGTTACGATCAAATGCTAGGTCCTCCTGTCAACAGTCCTATTTATACATGTGCATACTGTGGGTCTGGACATTCCGATATGGAAAGTCTCAAACTGCACTACTTGACCCATGAATCTCACCACCCACCACATGCCCAAGTGGGACCCTCTATACTAAATTCAGATGGCCTTGGCTCCAACTCCCAGCCATCTGTGTCCTCGTCCAGTGGGGAATCAAGATCCCAGCAGCAGTCCTCATCCCTAGATGATGCAGACCGCAGGTTCAAGTGTCATGAGTGTGGAAAAAGCTATCGGCATGCAGGGAGTCTTGTTAATCACAAACGCTGTCATCAAACAGGGCAGTACCAGTGCACCATCTGTTGTAAGGAGTATCCTCACCTTGCAGCGCTTCACAGCCACCTCCGAAGTCACAAGTCCCGTACAAACTCTCAGGGTATGAACTCCGAAGGTGACTGGCTCTCTTCCGAGCCCATGACAGGCCTAGATTCCCAACAAGGCTTTGTGCATTCTCAAGATCAGGAGAATGGCACGACGACTCCCATCTCACTTTCTAGTAATCTCGGTGATGCTGCTCATTTCGTTCCAGACAGTGGGCATAGCAGCGGCCTTGATTCACTGGAGTTCCATGACCGGTTTGATGGTTCACTGGCTCAGGGCAACTCTGGCCATCAGACAGTCACCAGTCGGCAGTCAGACCGGAACATGTGTGCTGAACAGGCCAGTATGTCTAATGGCTACATGGGAAATATGGGCTTCCACAGTTCAAGTGGTTCTTCTTTGCCAGCAAGCAGCTCCAGCCACAAAGAAGGCAGCCGCCAGCGACGAGGACAAGAGCATTATGAAGGAGGTCAGAGAGGCCAGTCTAAGAGAATTGAAAACAAAGAAGATGATTGTGAAGTCTATCAGTGCACAGTCTGTGGGAACCATTATGCAAGTCTTCGGGCCCTTCGTAGCCACTTACGCAGCCATGGCGTGAACCAAGGTGCCGGACCTTCCTCCTCCCTTTCACCTGTAGGTGGGCAAGAGTGGAGGAGGCGGCAAGAGGGTAGTCAAGCCAGTCTGCTGGTTTGTAGTATATGTGGCCAGACTTTCAGTAAAAAACACGACCTTCTTAATCACCAGTTGGTCCACGGACCTCTTCGACCGGGTGACTCTGGACAGGGCTTGGGGGGCGGCAGCTCTAGTGCTAATGGCAAAATGGATGGAAGGAACCACATTTGCGTTGACTGTGGCATGTTCTTTGCAGATCGCCATCACCTGATCACTCACCTGTGCCCAGGCAAGGGGAGAGGCGGAGTGCTGAGCAAAGACTTGAACGGAGCTAAAGGGATGAGTGGTGGTGCTGGGACCAGCAGCAGCGCTGTGGGCCACCGGCAAATGTCTGGCTCGGACGATCGGCCACATAGGTGCGACCAGTGCGGGAGAGGTTACAGGCATCCATGCTCACTTCTGAACCACAAGAAATCGCACAAGACTGGGGTCTTCCGCTGCCTTGTCTGCCAAAAACGCTACTACAACCTGCTGGCCCTCAAGAACCACCAGAGGACTCATTTTGACTTAAAGAGGTTAGCCAGCATTGCATGTGCCCTATTATACTCTAACTGTGTAGTTCTCTTTGCATACTTTGACTGTGTATGTATTGAGTTCCCCACTCGTGATTATCCAGGTCATCACTGAAACAAAAAAAATTACAATTTGACTCCAATTGTGAATGTTAAAGAAATGTGTACAACCCATTCCATTAAAAAAGATGAGGGCAACACTCACTTGCTCTCTTTCTCACATACACACATGCACACAAACACACAAAATATGTATTGCATAACATCTGTCCCATTTGATCTTTTGTGTAGTCATTTTCTGTATTTGTAAGATATCCATGTTGTGTGCTTCATTGATTTTTATTGTTTTCTTTTTATACTGTGAGTTTAGACATGGCTTTCCTCTCACCTCTTCTGGTTTTGTGTGTGTTTTTTCATTTCTGTGTGTTGCAGGCACAAGTGCGAGGAGTGTGGCAAAGCCTTCAAGATCCAAAAGCAATTGATCAACCATCTTCGTCTGCACGAAGAGCACCGAGCCAAAACAGGAGGTCGAGATCAGCGCGTCCAAAACATGAACCAGCATAACGGCTCACGTTACGGGGGAGGACCTTCTCAGATGCAGCCAATGAGAATGGGGGACCCCAAAATGCAGAACCCTTCCCAGATGATGCCCAATTATGGCCAGCCACAAGGTTTTAAGAAACCGTATGCTGGGGCAAGGGCCCAGCAAGTGGACGATGGAAGTGGTCGGCGCCCTTTTGCCTGTGATCAATGTGGCCGCACCTACCGACATGCTGGCAGTCTGGCCAATCACAAGAATCTGCACAAGATCGGCGAGTACCACTGCAATGTTTGCAACTCGACCTACCCCAACCGACTGGCTATGAAGAATCACTTGCGTATGCATTTTGCACTCAAGAAATATGCTTGCCAAGACTGTGGACGTGGGTTTAGGAATCAGCGGCAGCTCGACACTCACACTACCAACCAACTTTGCAAAGACCTTCCTGGTCCAAGTATGCAGCCACCAATGGTACCTCCGCCAAGTTACGAGTGCAACGGATGCTCTGAATGTTTTCAGTCCTCTTCCGACCTTGCTTCGCATAACTGCAGTGCCCAGCTTCCTTCCTCCTCAGCCTCCCTCAACATGGATGCCAGTGACCTGGGATCTCCAGAACGCGAGGAGCGACCTTTCTCCTGCGACCTCTGTGGCTGCTCATACAAGCATGCCAGCAGCCTCCTGAACCACAAGAACACGCACAAGACAGGCAACTTCAGCTGCTCCTACTGTGACAAGCCCTACACCAACTACATGGCACTGCGCAACCACATGCGCATCCACACGCAGAAGAAGAGGCACATCTGTTCCACCTGCGGGAAAGCCTTCCGACTGGCCCGATTCCTACGCAACCATCAGAGGGTCCATGAGGAAGGACATGCTCGATTCGGATGCCCCACCTGCGGGAAGAGCTTCCAGGGGCGCTCTGGGCTCGCCAGGCACCGCTGCGGGGACAACCAGGTAGGCAACGAGTACACGAGGAAGGACACTTCAAGCACTTCGAGAGAAGGGGCAGAAGAGTGCCGGTTCACGTGAGTTTTTACGTCTAGTTGTTCGTTGATTTCTGAAGTGAACTTAGTAAAGATCACACGGGTCTCTACGTGTCTATTACAGGTATATGATCTCCAATCCGGCTTCCTCGGGACCATTCGCGTGCCAGAATTCGGATTTTTCTGAAGTTTGGACAGTATGATTAGTGGAGACCAGATAAGTTACCCCACCACCCCTTTACTTTCAGTTAGCATAATGATCTAGAATATTAGGCTGACATGATTTTAATCTGTGTATTGAATAGTTAGATGTTTTTTGTCTTGTGTTAGAGTAAAGATTTCCTTACTAATGTTTTGCATTGATTTAATTTCAAAACAATGTTTGCACTGTTCTTTCTTAAGTGACTAGCTCGTTAAATGTGAGAGCTAAAACAATTTCAACAGTATCTGTGTCTCCCGAGACATGAGTCAGTAAAATGAAATGTGGTGGTCCCAATCAGCCTCTGAGTGACTAGTAGACCCAGTCATGGGACTTAGATTTTTATATATGTGGTGTGTCATGAACAGCCATATTTCCTTCTGGAAGTCTGTGTCACCAATACACCTACTAACGCATGTTTTACTAACACAAAAATGCTAGAAAAAAAAAGTTCTCCTTGAAGATTGTCATGATCAGGTTTGTGTCCTCCTGGCCAGATGAAGATTTCTTAAATTTACTTTAAATTGTGAGAAGACTGCCTTGTAAACAAAACACAAACAGAATGTGTACTGTAAATTAGCTTATCAATTAAATCTACCAAATCTTGCTACTGTCCAAGTTGGGACATTTTTATTATATTTGGCAGCTGGATTAAAGATCATATACCTGTACATACATAAGTCAGCTTTTCACTGTCAGGTTATTTTACATACAGATTAATCTAGGTCACTAATAAAATAAGCTTTTAAAACCTAGAGCAGGAGATTTATGGTTTTCTCTTCATTTCTCCACAGATGTGAGCAGTGCGGCCGTTCATACCGTCACGCCAGCTCTCTGCTGAACCACAAAAACACACACACCGTTGGCATCTATACCTGCGCCGTGTGCCTCAAGACCTATCCCAACCTGCTTGCTCTGAAAAATCACCGTCGGATCCATTCAGAGTTGCGTCGGCACCGCTGCGCGGAATGTGGCAAGGCGTTCCGAGTCTTCTCTCAGCTTCAGAATCACCGCCTGCTCCACCAGAAAGACCGCGAATTCCCGTGCACGCAGTGCCGCCGCACATTCCCAAGTCAGACCAGCTTCCGATTGCACCTACAGATGCATCATGGACGAGCCCAGAAATCCTCACACTACTCCCACCAGCAGAATGCAGAAGGTTCCTCTGGCGGCAGTTCCGACCTTGGATGGAATTCTGGGCTTGACCTGACCCTCATGCAGGCCTGTCACCAGAATCCACCACAGCGCAGCCGCAATGATGCAGGCCGCAAGCCACACGTTTGTGATCAGTGCGGGCGTGGATACCGCCACGCCAGCTCCTTGCTCAACCACAAAAACAGCCACAAGTCTGGAACCTACTATTGCAGCCCCTGTCAGAAAGAGTTCTCCAACCTGATGGCGTACAAAAACCACCGCCGCATACACACAGAGCCCAAGCGGTATCAGTGTTCCGACTGTGGGAAAGCGTTCCGCGTATCAACACAGCTTGTGTGCCACCGTCGCATTCACACCAAGGAAAAACCTTTCTCATGCCAGCAGTGTGACAAACGATTCTCCAGCAAGTCAAACCTGCGACATCACCAAAAAGTCCACTGGTCCCATAACAGCAGCACCCCCATGGGTACATCAAATTTTCTGGCAATGTCATCTGGACCTTTTATATAATATAAAGTACACCTGGGGAGCAGGAACTTCTTTAGTGGCGAATAGTGACGAGGTTTCTGGAGGTGCCAAAAAAGATATCGTTTCTTGATACCATAGCTTTGTGGGGTTATTATTTTTCAGATGAGCAGGTTGTTTAGGTTTTAGAGGACTAAATCACCTATTTCCATGCAGAAGTGAAAGATCTAGGTTGTTTTATATCACCTCTGTCCATTGTGAAGACTTCAACTGATTCAACCTCATTGACATTGATGAACCTGAAGCGATCGCTCCAAATCTTTGCGATAAGAGTAGGCATGTGCTGAATGATATTAATCACGATTTTTACATTTGGTTTTATTTTCATTGTTTAACAGCAACAGTACAGACAGAAATGAAATGTACGCAATATCCACCTTATACCAAATACTTCGGCACCAGTCTTGGATTTGGTGCAAGGGACATATTGTGTACGTTTAATTTTTATTCGTTAATTTTTTTGTTTTGTGGGTTTTGGGGAGGGGGTGAATTAGATCCATCACTTTACAAACTGATTGAGCACAGCAAAACAGAACATGGAAATATTTTCTGTGAATGCACAAATATTAATAACAGGTCATCGGCATATGCCTAATGATGAGTGTAAAGAGTTTGCTGTGACGCTATTCCAATTAAAAATGACAAACCAGAACAGCTTCATAGATCGCAGGTTATAGGTCAGATCTGTGTTTGATGACCTCACAGTGTGATTAGATTAATCATATCCTGGTTTAAGTATTCATAAAGAAGCGAAGTTTTTCTTCATTACAGTCACACCATCCTCATCCTCTGTCAGGTCACTAATGATTCTGTATGACACAAATTTCACTCACACTCGACTTCCTGGTGAAACAAAAGCGTGTAAAATACACAATGTAAGATTGATGTATGTGTAGGTTTTAGATCTGACCGCATTATAGGTCATATTTGAAAACTGACTGCAGTCGCCATGTTGTGTAGAACTCTCAAGGGTGTTTTCAGTTCTCCCTTCTGATGTTCTAATTTTTTTTCTAACTTGTGTGTGACGACGAGCTTCAAACCTTATTATTAATTATTACTATTATTAAATATCATTATTCTGCAGATGACAGAATTGCGGTTTGCTTTCTGTTGTGCGTTGTAATTTTAAAGAACCCTTGTTTAAAAAAAGAAAAAGCAGCGCCTAATTAGCTAGTGTATAGAAAATGATAGGTTGTGCTTTTTGGAAAGAATTAAAAAAACAAAAAAAGAAAACTTAAAAAAAGCAAAACGTGTATATTGATAGGCTTGTACTGGCATTTTCGTTTTACCCTGTATTGTATCGTACTTCTGACTGTATTATTTACAGGAACACTTTTTTATAAAAACATCACTGTAGTATGCGTTTTTATTTATATTAACCCTTATAATGCTAGTTTTTAGGAAATCTCCCTCCTCCACACATTTATTTTTTTATTTTTTATTTTCAGTATGTGACCAGACATGGAGTCAAGGATGCCAGGACTCCTAAGGAACATTTGGTCCTGTGACTAATTCTTTCCTGGGTTTTATGGTTTTAATGCGATTGGGCTGTGTCTCAAATCACCCTCTTTCCCTTGTACAATAGACGGGGAGCTGTAATAATGTGTGTTTCTCCCGATTTGAGTGTCACTGTATCGTTACTCCGTCCTCGTGACAGTCGCTTCCCCTGAGAAAAAAAAACATGGATGTGCCTCTGTTTCACTCTTTTAAGGGATAATTTTTGTGAACATTACAATCACTTGGGCAATCTTTTTTTTTTTTTTTTTTTTTTTTTTTTTTTTTCCCCCCCTCTCTCTCCCCTTCCCTTTTTTTTGGAATCCCTTGTATTTATTAGTGTCTTATTTTATTTTATAATTTTTTTTATTTAAGTGCTTTTTGCATTTCATCCTTTATTACCAGGAAGCACTGGTATTATCAAGTCCATTATGTAAAAGAGCACAGTTAAAATTGTGTTTGTATATAAATATATGTTCCTATAACCTGAAATTAGGTGAGGAAGAAAAAAAGCTTAACTATATAACAAACCTAGGTGCATTGATTTGGGAAAGAATGACAAATATTAGATTTCCATTTTGTGTTTAACCTTTATTTTTGTTTTCCCTCTTTTCATGCGTTATATATGTACTGCTGACTATACACTTTTTTTAAAACTACATTTTGATAATTCATTTCCTAACAGAAAACTCGTTTGGATTATAACCTTAACGCTCTCAAGTAATGAAAATAAATAGCTGAAAACAAAATGATTTGCTGTATTTGTGTGTGATAGGAACAAAAACAAAACCCCATTTTGCTCACATTTATAGATCACATGTTAAAGGTGCTTTATTGTAGCCCTTTTAGACAAGTTTGGGTTGGGGTTTTTTCCTTTTCTTTCCCCCTTGAGTATTTTTAATAAGTATGCCCCTCCTACTGAGCTAGTCCTCCCTGCAGAACCAAACAAGCAGGGGTGGAGTCTGGACCTGATCTACCTTCTCTATACAAGATGGAATAAAAAACGGAGTCATTATTCATCTTGACTAATACTGGAAACACTGATTTCCACCCATGGGAATTTTGGTTAGACTCTGCCCAAGTAAGAGGAACTGGATCAAGACGGACTCAACACCCTGGACTTTTGGTTCTGCAGCAAAACGGGTGCTTCTACCAACTTCCCAATTATTTGTCATCTTTGATGAAGAATAGTTTCTTTTTGTTTATATTAACTATAAAACATGGCTGCTGCCCTTCAGCCTTCTGCGTATTAACATGGAGTAACACCGTCACCGTCTGTGTACCGTCTATATTTTGCATACTTGGACATTGTCGCAGAGCAGATTTACAGAAATCTGGATGTAGGTTTAGAATCTTCATGAAGGATACTCGGTCTTGTCAGAATGAAGTGGGAAGAAGTTTGTCATCAACACCATGTTTATGAATGATGTTATGCATCTGGATAACATTATTACAAACATACACACATTGTGCATGCATGTACATGCGAGGTGATGTATATGTCTAGTAGAACACAAAAAAAAAACATTCCCAAAAAATGTCAACATTTACAACTTTGATCTGGTAAGAATCAGTTAAAGGCCCACTACGAAGGACTCAGTTTATTGCTGCTAACTGCTTGCGTACTTTCAAGTACTTGCGTTCACACTCCTTTGCTTTTTCTGTGCTAAATAAGTTTGATCTTCCATTTTTCATAATACGGGTTCTCAAACTTGTTAGCCAGCACTAGCTTTCTTCTTTGTCATCCATTCAGATTCATGTTTCCACTTGCAAAAATGTGGAAGGCGCTCTCTAGAGATCTGTCTGTTGTGTAGTGGTGCAACATGGCGGCTCTGTAGAGGAGGACCTGCTCCCTACGTAGATAGAAAGGGCTCATTCTAAGCTTACGAAAACTTACTTTTCATAGTTACAGGGAATTATACACTTATGAATATTGTATACTGTTTCTGCTAATAGATCCCCCAGAATCCTGCGTAGTGCACCTACGTATAAGACCTGAGTCAGAAAAGAGCTGTTCCCTTAACTCCAACAGCATGTTCTTGTCTATATAGAAGAATATTATGATCTGTGGTATGGAGAGGAAAGAATTTGGTCATTTACTACTTTAACCAATGCTATCTGTCTACCGTAATGAGGCCTAAATCCTGACTGAGAGTTGAGTGTTGTAGACATAGCAATATCATTATCAGAGTGTATTGGAGTAGTGTTATTGTGATGCAAAAAGTTGACATTTAGTGATCTGATTGAGTCTTGTGCGATCAGAGAGTTTCAGTAGACGTGTACAGCAGCTGATGTGATTGTACCCTTGGTGTAGTAGGTTGGAAAAGTGCATATGATCTGAGATTAAGGACGTGTCCTCTGTAATGCGTGCATCCTGCTATATTCTGACTGACCCCAACTGGGTCTATAGACACAAATGGCACTCTCATAGGGTTAAATTTGAAAATTCCCTAAGATTGTTGGAAACGTCGCAAATTCCTGTAGAAATTCTGAAAATACTGCACTAAGTAACTACTAAAACTGGCAGACCAACTTAAGTTCCTTCATAAAATTTCTTCCGAAGTCAGGATGCTATTCTAAAACAGATTTCCTCATTCAAATTCTTGTTTACACACCCAGGCTGAAAAGTCAGTCTCAAACAAATGTATCTATACTTGTGTGGAAACATGTTTCTGTATTTACTAATATCTCGACCCACTGAGAGTTTATGGGTAAGCAAAAGACAAACGGGTGTTGCATCGACGGTGCTGTGTATCGACCTGCTGGTAGATGAACAGGGGTTTTTCCCCCCTCACAGTTCTCCAGACCAAGACTGCTTTTCTATCCAATGTTAATGTTTAATCTGACTACAATCCCGGCTCTTAAATGAGCATGAAGCATCCAGAAAATCATCATGATCGTCCATTCTGAAACGCTTTTACTCTGAAGACAACAACCGATGGACACTTTGCTCTCATGGTTCTCAAGCAGTGGGCTTAAACATAATTTAAACATAGGTCAAGTACAAATAAGGAATATTACATTCATTAATTATAAATTGTATCAAATGAAAATTAAACAGGTGAAAGTTCTGCAGTGGATATAAACTCTTTAATACAGGCTTAATGTAGCTTGTTCCATTGCTTCAGCTAACAGTTTAGAACTGCTGCTTTTGTATTATTATCCGTTAATTTACTTCAAACACTGAACAGCGGCTCAGAAAATGAAGCTGATGCAAGTTTTTCCATTTTATGCCCCCCGTGTGGACATGTGAACATTATCTGCAAGGGTATCTATGATGACGCCCCACACATGATGTCCTCATGTAGCTGCAGAAGCATACACCAAGTCTTACTAAGATTAGTTCGCCTTAGATCCTTGCTGCTGTATTTTGCTGTCCCCCAAAAACAGGCACGTGTAGTCTTTTTTTTTTTTTTTTTTTTTCTTAAAGAAAAAAGTTGATGTTAATGGTACCATGATGTTACTTACTTATCTAGAAGAAGTTACTTAAACTGGAGGGAGAACAGATGAGGGGGAAAAAAACTGGAGAGAGAACTGAAGAGAAAAAAATTCAGTGCCTTGTATTTCCAAATGAAAAGGAAAATACACTTATTTTTAGCACTTTTAAAAGCTGGTGGTGTTCATCAGGCAAAAGAAAGGTACAAAGATATGATCAAAAGCAAAAACTAAAGGAATTGTAGAACAGTCCACACCACTTGGTTACACAGGAAGGTTCTAACCCTTCAGTGCTGCCAGGATGAAGGTTTTGCCATGGACTTTATTAATGCTTCTGCATGTAAATCATTTTGCTTGTAGGTCAGATTCATATGACAAATCATATTTTGGTCATGTTATGACTGAATATACACAGATCAGCCATAACATTAAAACAACCTGCCTAAAATTGGGTAGGTTCCCCTTGTGCCACCAAAACAGTTGAGGCTGTGCTGTGGCACCTCCTTCAAGTCCTGTAAGTTGCGAGGTGGGGCCTCCATGGATTGGACTTGTTTGTTCAGAACATCCCAAAGATGCCCAGTCAACACCTTGAACTTTGTCATGTTCTTCAATCCATTCCAGAACAATTTGTGTGTGTGGCAGGGCACATTATCCTGCTGAAGGAGGACACTGCCATTAGGGAATACCATCACCATGAAGGGTGTACTTGGTCTGCATCAATGTTTAGGTAGGTGTTGCATGTCAAAGTCACATCTCATGAATGCCAGGACCCAAGTTTCCCAGCAGAACATTGACCAGAGCATCACACTACCTCTGCTAGCCCACCTTTTTCTCCATAGTGCATCCTGATGCCATCTTTTCCTCAGGTAAGTGATGCACACTCACCTGGCCATCCACATGATAAAAACGTGTGATTCATCAGACCAGGCCACCTTCTTCCGTTGCGCCATGGTCCTGTTCTGATGCTGACATGCCGCTGTAGGAGCTTTCTGCACTGGACAGGGTCAGCAGGGGCACTCCCAGCGCTCTGCAGGTACGTAGCCCCAAACTCAGCAAGCTGCGCTGCACTGTGTGTCTCACATCTTTCCATCATAGCTTTTTCAGCAGTTTGTGCTACAGCAGCTCTTCAGACCAGATGGGCTAGTGTTGGCACCCCATGCACATGAATCAGCCTTGGGCTCCCATGGCCCTGTTGCTTTTTCTGTGGTTGTTCTTCCTTGGACCACTTTTGGTAGGTACTAACTACTACATACCAGGAACACATCACAAGACCTGCTCTTTTGGAGATGCTCTGACCCAGTCATCTAGCCATCACAATTTGACCCTTGTCAAAGTTGCTCAGATCCTTACACTTGCCCATTTTTGCTGCTTCCAACACATCGACTTCAAGAACTGACTGCTCATTTGCGGCTTAATATATCCCACCCCTTGACAGGTGCCATTGTAATCAATGTTATTTACTTCACCTGTTAGTGATTTAATGCTATGGCTGATTGGTGTATGATCAGTGTAATGCACTTTACCAGCTGATTGGCTTACTTTTCAGTTATTTTTTTATGACCTTTCTGATGTAAGACAAGGTTATGACCTTTTTTCAAGTAACTATTTCACACAACTGAGTAGTCAAGCAGTTAGAGTTAAAAAGCAATTCACAGGTTTAAATTTTTTTCCTTCGAGTGTTGGGCTGTTTTTTGGCTACTTGTGTAGCCCGTACCTTGTATAACCATATAAAAAGGAGAAATCTACAATGTTGTAAATGTTGGCACTGAAACGAACATGACTGCAATAGAAAAAGATTGTTGTTGGTTTGTTTAGCAAAGAAAAATGGATAAGTTGACTTGTACTTGAGTTGTCACTCAATAAAGGACATGAATTGACACTGTGATATTTGGAGACAGTTAGGACGGTTGGTCCCATAGATAAAAACGCAGTTTTCAGGAGTTCTGTTTGAAAACTTTCACGCTATGGAGTACGAAACTGAAACTACTAAAGATGTCCTTGCTTCAAATCATCTTTTGCATTTGAAGTATAACTCCACTTTGTCCTTCATTTAATTTCTTATTTCCATTTCCCTGGTTACCCTAATTTATTGTGTCTAATTCCACTTATTCCCCACACTCCCTTCTTTCTAGTTTCCTAGTTTTCCTTGAACCTTATTTCTGTTCCTCACTCTTTGTCTCCTGGTTTCTCCGGTGTCCCTGGTTTTCTGTTTTTTTGTTCGATTTACCTGCTTTCCTTTTCCCCTTGATTCAGATTTTCAAGGTTTCCCCTTATTCATGTTTGATGTTCTTGATTTCTTGTTTCTACTTTCCCACTACCTTTGTCCCATTCTATCCACAGCAGAGAAGAAACAAAAAGTGAGTTGTCTGTGTGTTCGCAAACAGATCAAGAAGTTGCATTCACCCATTTCCAGATCACAGATCTCGGTGACTTGCAATTTTGTACCCCCTTGGTGGGCGATAAAAAACAGCACCATGGTATATTTGCTTCTCACTAGTATGTGTAGATCCAATCAAGGCTTCTTGAACATTGTGAACTAACCGTACAGACTTCATTTCAAAGAAGCTGACATTAAGAATTATGTTTCACTCGCAGGATTTTCCATATGAACCTGCCAGCTTTGCTGGGAGACATCTGTCGTTACAATCTGCCTCTTTGCAGGTACAGCACCTAAGGGCATGCCCTGAAGGAGAGAACATGCACTGGACCAGTGCTTCAAGATGTGTGCATGTGCTGGATATCTCTACTAAAATAGTCAAAGATGCAAGGTGACTACAGAATTTAATGCTGCCAACACCCCATCTAACTGTCTACAAAATAGAGAGTTGGAACCGTTTCCTCATCCAGATAAAGGAGTGTAGACCCTGATACTGACATTGCAGGAGCTTGTGCTTGTGAACAGTCTGGATGCTGGAGCTATCCCAAAGGGAAGGACTTGAAACTTCCATCACTGTTGCTGATGTCAAAGCTGAAGAACTGTCTGTTGAAATAGAAAGATGATTCTTTCAGATCGATGGTCACAAAAATCACATCTGTTCTATGGAATACAGATCTAAAACAGAGTGGATTCCACCTCCTTTAGGAGTCAGAATTTTTTTTTAAGAACCTGACAAGACGCTCTGTTCTGTGTAAACTTTTTGATGACTGTTTCTCTAGTAGTTGCTGTGTTTCTGTGGGCAGTATGGCCTGTTGGCTTTGTGTAGCTTTTCCCAGCACTTGGTAGTGATAGGTTCTTGTGTTTATTCCATTTTCATTGGTTCCACTTATTCCATTTATTTATTCCAATTCCATTTATTTCATTTTCTACATTCTAGTTTCCTTTTTTCCTCCAGTTCTCCAATCTTTTTGTTTCTAATTCCTTTTTGGTTTGTACACAAAAGAAGCTCACTGAATTTACGTGACTCAAATGCGTACATCAGTCCTACATGATTAAATTGTTACATTATCACAATTTGCTTTCGTACATCCATCAGGATTTGATGTATTTTAGAAGCCCTGAATAAAGTCAAACTCCACACTCTCCACCTGAGCTAAAGATCAAATCTGTACATCCGCTGTGCCATACTACCCCATGGCTTCTAACTGTTTTAAATTAAATCTATAGTAATAGTTCCGCCCTGTGGTGGACTGGCAACCTGCCCAGGGTGTACCCCGCCTCTCGCCCGAAGATGCTGGGATTGGCTCCAGCTTCCCCGCGACCCAGACGGATAAAGCGCTATAGATAATGGATGGATGGTAATAGTTCCTGTCAGTCCCAAAATTCTCATTGGATTTCATGGTGTAACTGGTTTACATTAATACTACGTGAATTGATCACACTCGCATTACATAATTCAATCAAGTAATTAGAAACTTGTTTAGTATAAGCAATGAAATCAAATGTTGACAACTTTAATATTATTATGTATACCTGACCACATATTCAAAGTTTTTTAGTGAGTTTTCTTTCCCCTCTTTCTGACCACCTTCTCTGCTGGTGTGTAGATCAGTTTTCTTTTAGTTCTGGTTTTCTTGTTTCTAGCTTTCAGATTTTTTGTAGTTCCCATCTCCATATTTCTATTTCCGTTATTCAGCTGTATTCATTACTTTCCTAAACTTATGTTTTTATTAATCATCTCATAAAGGTAAATAAACACACACACAGTGGTCACTACACTGAACAATGCTTTTCTTTATTCATTTTCTGTTTCATTTCATAATGTCTGTTGGACGGGGTTTCTCTTTTTTCATTTTTTTTTTTTTCAAACTTAAATTTTTTTGACACACTTATAAAAGACAGCATCTGCATAGAGTCGTCGTCTTAAAGATCCATGGAGAGAGGGGGAGGAGGAGAAGAGTGCGGGCACAGGGGTCAAAGGTCAAGAGGTTATACTGGCACGTCACACTAACTAAACAGAACAGCAAACAGTAATACAAGAGAGAGAATGCAAGAGAGAGAGAGAGTGAGAGAGTGTGAGAGAGTGAGGGGAAGATAGCATGTTTCTGTCTTTTCTTTTTATACAATACAGTACACACACATACACACACACACACAGGGGAAAAAAAAGGACACAACGTGGTGATTCCCGCCAAAGTTGCAGCTTGTTAATTGTCCTCCTTAACTGAATTTGAATTCATTTTTCCCACCCAATTATTGTTTTCCGTCTCATCCTTTGAGGGTGGAAAAAAAACTGCAGGCAGGTCTCTAGTGTCTCACTTGTTCGCCGACTGTGTGTTGAACACTCCTTCATTGGCCTTCGTTCTTTTGCACGTGGTTCAGAAAGCCCTTTACTAAGTATTGCACTGATTTATGTAGAATAACGTGCCTGATATTAGATTACCGTGTATAGATATTACTGAATTGCATTTTATTATTAATAGAAATACGATTAAACAGCTAATAAATTATCCCTCAGAGCGACGGCTCTTTCTGCCAGTGGAATGATGGGAAAACCGTCTTAGGAAAAGTGACCTTATGGCTTTTCCAAATGAGACAGACCTCACCTCCTCCTCCTGAGATATTTTACTCACTGGTGATATTTTAAAATCAAATATTATGATTTTTTTTCCTTAGACTCAAAGTATTTTATGATAATTAATCTAAAGTTGTGTCTATTTTGACAGAAGTCACACTCATCACACTTTTAATACAGTAAATGAGTAACTGCATTTATTCTTCTGAAGGACTGGAGATAAACTGTGACCTTTGACCCTGTGGCTGCACTTTTGTTTCCACCTGTGAGAGAAATGGAGGAAGCACGTTTTCTCAGAGTTTTTTCAGAGAACTCTGACCGTATTGGTTTCAAACAAACTGCCTGATATTTCTGTTTCAAATTTATCCAGAATGGTTTAAATTTTAAAATAAAAGCTGCAGGCAGTCGGAGAGACGGAAACTTGGGGCGGAAAAAAACTAGTGTCAACTTTGACAGGAACCTCTGAGATTGTTTTTATACATAGACATGCAGGTCTTTTTTAATCTCTCTTTAAATTATTTACAATAATTACAGACACAAAGATCCAGTTCAGTTTGACTAAATTGCGCGCAGTCAATATTCAATGTGACTATAACTATTACTTTAACACAACTTCCTCAGATTTGTCACTGTCATCATTATCGATTATTGAAATCGATGTCATCATCATCCCCCCTCCCCTTTGCAAAACATCACTGGATTTAATTTCATATTTTTTCAGATTATGAGATATATGTGATGATATAAATATCCTCTGTGCTCCTTCATAAACACCGGAGCACAGAAACACTGTCCCCAAAGCAGAGTGGGGGAAAATCCACTGACACGTCGACAAACAATGAAATAATAATAATAATAATAATAATAATAATAATAACTCAAAAGCAAGACTGAGATATAAAACAAAAACAAAACATTTGAGGTTACTGAAAATCACAAAGCGATTTTTTTATGCTGATTTTTTACGTTTGTGTTATTTCTCAGCAACCTCAAAAAAAATTGGGACTTAAACCATCTGTCAGTTACAAAAATCATCAATAAATAAATAAATAAATAAAATAATAAATATATTTATAAGCCGTGAGAAACCCTTCATCCAGGTCAGCGCCCACATTATTATTATTATTATTATTATTATTATTCTCTTCATGATATTTTATTATGTTTCCAGCAGAGAGAAAGTGAGATTAAACATCACTATGGACCAAAAATAGAAAATATTGTATTGTGATAAACTGTAAAAGCGTAAAAACCAGCTAACGAGCAAAACGGCCGAGTTCATTCATAAATAAGCAGCTTAGCAAATTATCAAGTTAGCATAACACTTTGGGTTTTATTACTCACACACACACTCACACACACACAAATAAATAAAGATGCAAAGTGGAACTAACTCAGTTTACAGGAACCTCAAAACCACAAGCACCAGTGTCCCTACAACTGTTACAATTTCAGTGGCCTTACTTCCTAGTGCCCTAGTTCCCATGCCCCCTTCTTTTTCTGTTTTGCACTTAAAAACAAACATGCGTTCAGAATAAGTCATGAAAAAAAGAACATAACTCGCAGTTTTACACCATTACTGAACTCTAGCTTTAACACCGTGTGTGTGTGTGTGTGTGTGTGTGTGTGTGTGTGTGTGTGTGTGTGTGTGTGTGTGTGTGTGTGTGTG
>JAQQZX010000023.1:28960267-28971106 GCA_030068355.1 Notoglanidium maculatum | reverse complement strand
TCAACACACCGTCCATCTAATCAACACACCGCCCATCTAATCAACACACCATCCAACAACTCAACACACCGTCCATCCAGTCATCGCACCATCCATCTAATCAACACACCATCCAACAACTCAACACACCATCCATCTAATCAACACACCATCCAGCAACTCAACACACTATCCATCTAATCAACACACCGTCCAACAACTCAATGCACCATCCACCTAATCAACACACCTTCCATCAATTCATCACACCGTTCAACAACTCAACACACCGTCCATCTAATCAACACACCATCCAACAATTCAACACACCGTCCATCTAAACAACTCACCGTCCAACAACTCAACACACCGTCCATCTGATCAATGCACCATCCATCTAATCAACACACCATCCAACAACTCAACACACTGTCCATCTAATCAACACACCGTCCATCTAATCAACACACCATCCAACAACTCAACACACCGTTCATCAAATTAACGCACCATCCAACTAATCAACACACCATCCATCGACTCAACACACTGTCTATCTAACCAACACACCTTCCATCTAATTAACGCACCATCCATCTAATCAACACACCATCCAACAACTCAACACACCGTCCATCTAATCAACACACCATCTACCTAATCAACACACCGTCCATCTAATCAACACACCGCCCATCTAATCAACACACCACCCATCTAATCAACACACCATCCAACAACTCAACACAGCCTCCATCTAATCAACACACCATCCAACAACTCAACACACCGTCCATCAAATCAATGCACCGTCGATCTAATCAACACACTGTCCAACAACTCAACAAACAGTCCATCAAATCAACACACCATCCAACAACTCAACATACTTTCCCTCTAATCAACACACCATCCATCAACTCAACACACCATCCATCTAATCAACGCACCATCCATCTAATCAACACACCTTCCATCTAATCAACACACCGTCCAACTAATCTACATGCCGGACAACAGCTCAACATATCAGACAATGACACAACACTCTGGACAACTCAACCCACTGCAACTACTTAACACACTAGACAACATCGCAATACAGCTTAACACACATTGTACAACCCAACTGAGACTTGGCTTTATTTGTTTGTTTATTTGTTTGATGTTTATAATAAGTGTATTATTGATTATTTACCTGCTCAAAGAACTCATCCATAAAGTTTCCTCGGTCGATGTGAACGACTTCCTCATCATCATCACTGTCCTTAGCCTGCGGACACACAAAAATCAACAGTTACATGCTTATTACACACACTGTTCACAGATACACATACACATTAAATATACTTTTACTACTACTATTAATTAGCTTCAAAATAAGTCACATTAACAGCATCTCTCCACTGTGGGCGTGTCCCAAACCACACTCACTATTCAGGTTAACTTCTGGGAGTCTCCTAGGAATCTCCTGATTGGCTGAGACACAGAGAGAATCGAACAGAGACTTTCCACATGATCACTGCTATGCTATTGTTATAGAACACACACACACACACACACACACACACACACACACACACACACACACACTGCTCAGTAGTGCACACTACAGGAAGGGAAATTCGTTTACAGCATGGCAGCTGCATGAAGGACATGAATTCACACGCTGCTGCTCTTCACATGTTGACCGGAAAAAATGGGCCACTGATACACAGATCACATGTAGAGAGAGCCTGCATGAGTGTGATATAAATAACTCTGTGTGTGTGTATGTGCGTGTGTGTGTGAGCTATCACATATGGCCGTGTGGGTAGAGGAGAGATGTTAGGCTACATTAGCTGAAAACCCTCTTCATAATTCTGTCTTTTATATGTGACACAAATGAAAGTGTTTCAAACTTCAGCCAATCAAATCAGTGCAACTCTTACACATGAGCTCCTCTAATGAAAAAATATAGTTTTAATGTGAATGTCATGTGACATTGTGTAAATATGTAAGCTCACTCCTTTGAGATAAGCTACATCTCTGATTAATATGTGTCGCCTCCAGGGTCCTCTGTGAGAAAAAAATTAAAACTTTCTATGCACTTTAAAAGGATGTTATTATTAATTAACTAATAATGTCATATTTACATGTTATAATCAGACGATATTAATATTGTCCTCCTTTCAGCCAAACTAGAGTGTGTAACTCTCATGTAACGTCTGAACAGTGGACTTCTGAACATGGCCATGTGTAAATATTTACATTAAATTCATATATTAATCCGAATGTAAACACTGCTCAAATTAAGGGCATGGGGACACACAGTTGTCTGCCTTCTGAAAGAGGCACAGGAATAATCACACACACATGTTGGTTTTACTGCCTTGTTAGGACTTTACATTTGCATAATGTTTAACGCAGCTAATTAACGCTACAACTGCACCTGCACCTAACGATAACCTTAACCTCGGTAATGAAAAGGAAACTTTTAGTCTCTTTTACTTTTTCTTATTTTTGTTAAAAGATTAAAAATGAACACTTTCCTTGTGAGGACCATCCGAATGTCCAAGATCTTACCATCCTTGTGAGGACATTTGGTCCTCAAAAGTGTATATAAACACACACACACACACACACACACACACACACACACACACACAAAGTATGTTCATTATTACATAAATATGTGTGTGTGATATCACTGATGTATCATATGACTGATCACCATTGTGTCCTCACTTTCACTTCCTCATGTATCTGTGTTTATCTGCTGGTGAATAATGAATGAGTTTTACTGCTCTCTCACTCTGTCTGAGCGCGCGCGCACACACACACACACACACACACACACACAAAGGCAATAAAGGAAAAGAAAAGTGTGTGTTTAAAAGCAGTTCTTATCTAAAATTTCAGTCATTAGATAAGAATGTTCCATAACATTAAAAACCTTAACTTACACACACACACACACACACACACACACACACACACACACACACACACTTCAATTTTAACTCCATCCTCAATGTGTGCCAGGCCACACCCTTCCTGCAGAACAAATATGGGAATGTGGGTGTTGCCTTTTAGTGTGTGTATATACACACACACATATTTAAGTAAGGCCATTAGGGGCGTGACCTGAGAGCTGAAGGATGGAATGTGGGTGTGTCTTTTAGCCCATACTGTATATGTACATTAGAGTATAATATAAGGACAGTGAAGATTTACAAGAGAGTTTGATTATTAACACATTTTGTATAATTAAAATACATAGTAATGAATAAGAAATATTTAACATAAACTCTAATGTAAACTATAAAGACATGTAAAGTGCTGAGAGACTGAAATAGAGCTGAAATAAAAACTAAAGATGATAGGACATGACTTTGCCCCTGAAGTAAAGCACGCACACACACACACACACACACACACCCAGTGTGCCACACCTGGGGCTTGGTGTGTGTGTATGTGTGTGTGTGCGTGTGTGTGTAAATATGTAAAGAAGGTCAGTTCAGTGAGAAGTGGGAATCCTGCTAGGCTTACTGCAGGTGTAAGAGAGAAGTCAGATGATGGGTTCAATCATTTATTCTCCCATGTAATCCCTGTAATTTCAATAAAATCAAGGATTTTATTTTACCTTGTATTTTATTTGAAGCTTTTGAGGCTTTTAAAAAGCTCAGTGCATATCTGAGAAAGAGGACTGTAGATATACACCACTCAGGAATGTCTTTTGGAGCTATTTATAAACACTTGCAGATTTGAAGATCATCAGTTCAAACACCTGTACATACGTAAATTAATGGGCGGTGTAGCCACATACTGTCACCTTCAGGTGAGAGGAAATCTGGATGGTCAGGAACAACCCAGGACCCATCAAGGCACATGCCTGCCATGAACTGGAAGCTGCTGGAACACTGTCTACAGTCAGGAGAGTTTTACGTCACCATGGACCGAGAGGCTGCAGCAGGCTAACATTACGCTTAAAATAAGTCTTGATCTCAACCCTAATGAAATAAAGTGGACTGTGCTTAAAAGTCAGGTCCGTGCCAGGACACACACACATTTAATTGAACTCTACCGATTCTGCCTAAAAGAGTGGAAAATCCAAAAATGAATTAAAACTTGTGCACCAAATTCTTGCTTTTTTCTATTAAAGATGTGTGTTGTAGAATCATTCTTCTACAGAAAAAGAACAGTTTAAAGAAATCACTGAAAGTGCGATACTGCCATGACATTCATGTCCATGTATGTAAAATTCTGACCTGAACTGTATAATATACAATGGCTTCTTCTTCTATATTAATTATTAAAGAATAACATCTGTTTACAGTTACAATTATGTTGTGGCACAAGTTAATAAGATAAAATCGCAGCGTGTGATGTGAGAAAGTGCAGTGCAGTGTAAACTCCTCTGTGCTGAAGATGTGGAACCCTTACAGTTCCAGCTTTACCTCTGCCTGTTACACAGCGCTCACACTGGGGACTCCTTCATACACGTCACACACACACAAACACACACACACACACACACACACACACACACATCTCCTTACAGAAACATCTCCTTACTTTAAGAAAACTTCACCATGTCAGTGATTATTTTAATCAGTTTATTATCAGTGCAGCGTGCGCTGTACACGCCCCTGTGAATGAGCTGTTACTACATAAACAATAACATATTAGAACAAGCACATTAATATAAACCTGCGCTACTGTCTGAGCTGCTGTGGTGTAATAAAATATAATAATTATTTTATTATTTAATAATAACACAGTGCTGATATTTTTAATAGAAATCAAGGTTTATGCTTTAAGTTTATGACTGCTTATGTGTGTGAGATGAACAGTGCAGCGTTACATAAACCAAGGCTCAGATTACACACTTCAGACCATCTGTCAGCTTCACACACACACAGTATGCTAGCTGTGTGACCTTAATGTAAGCAGGGAAGGTAAACATGTGGATCATTTCAGCCAGTGGAACAGAGTTTAGGATGTCAGGTGGGTGGGGCTTTTCAGTACCCAGGTGAACTGTTGAATGGAATTATGGGATTGCTTTGTACAAAAAATGGCCCTTATAAGTAAACAGTCTAACATGTGAACTAATATTGTAATAATAAGCTAATGCATGAATAGCATTACAGTAAGATGGCTAATAATGGGAGTCTCTTGCTAACTGGAAAGCAGGTGTACAGTGTTTACAATAACAATACTGTGTAATTATTATTAATATAATGTTAATTTACTGTACAGTGTGGTTTATTCCATGCTAAATAGCTACAGGACAAACATAATTTATATTTAAATAATATTCATAAAGCTCCAGTCACAAAAAAAACTGGTCAGGATAAGTGGCTGACACAACTGAATAACGACACTTACCTTAAAACATTAATGATTTATGTTTATGTTTATGGTTATAAATAAGTCAACCTGGACCCGACTTACACTGACTCTAAAATAGACAATTTTGTGTGAAACTGGCTTCTTAATCTTGTAGTTATTATTTTGCCTGCTCCAGCCTGAGATATTTTCTAATGAACTTAGCAGGTTCTGCTTCCTAAACCATAAACAGGTTAGTAATTTAAACCAGCATGACTCTGAGCAGAATAAAGCAGTTACTGAAGATGAATAAAATGCAGGATCATATTTTTTTGTCCCAGTGCTCATTTATGCTCATCTAACTTTTCCAACTAAATAAATATAATCATAACCAAGCTAATATTATTCTCTACATGCAAACCGTTAATGCATATAAAACAGCATATGAAACTCCAGTATATGAAAACTATATTTAATAACCAGCACAGCCATTTAATGGAGGTTATAGTGCGAGTGTGACGATCTGAAATGACATTTACATCGACTCAGACCTGTATTCAGAGTTGAGTTAAGAGTGTATTCAGGATTTCATACTGAAATTACACACATCAGTATTCAGACCACAAACATGACTATATCATGAGTACGGTTTCCCTGCATGGTATTGGCTCGAATGAGGAGCAGTACTGAGTCCAGCTCTACTGTCTGCAGTTTGATGGAACCTCAATATGTCACGCTGGAATGGCATTCAAGGCCAAAATTAAATCTATAACACTGTAAGCATAGCAGGTGAGAATTCAGTCAGATTTTTCTTCACACTGCGAGCACGTGTTCTTTACAAGAGAGTTCACTGAATTAACACAAACACTGACATTATTTTTTATTAATTCAACAAATCAAAATAGTGATTTAAAAGAGAGATAAAATCTCCTACATCCTGCATACACATTATTACTTCATCAGCTCTTTATTACTTCATTAAGTTGTGCTTGAGTAACCATCAGATCATGAAATTAAAACATTAAATGTAAAATCCCAGTCAGTGCTGGATCAAGTGCTATTCTGTGCTGCTCAATAATGAGTGTGAAGCCGTTGTATTCGATTAAACCAGTGATTAATGTGACCATTACACTAGCACTGTTCATGCAGTCATATACTGCTGATATACAAGACTTCTGTTAGATTTATTTTAACACTCGCCATCTTCTCATTCACATATCATCATATTAATCTTTTATTTTTCAATTTTAAACTGTGTTTTGCTTTTACATTACATCACACTACATTTGATAGCAAAGGAAAAAAAGCTATTTCGTTTTTCAGTCCACATTTTCTATCTTAGATTTGTTTTTTCAGATTTAAAGGCCGGAGATGCTGCTGCAAAACTGGGACACAAGAAATATCTGGCAACCTCAGTGGTGTTACCTACACACAGATGATTTCAATAATCTCAACGTGAAGCTCTGAAAATCCACGTGAATAGCTGCGTAACCCAACTCCGTGAAGACACTGAGAGGCAGAGCTCATACTTAAGGGGCGTGCACACAGGAAGTGACTCGATGGCGCCCATCGCTTCATCACTGAACGTTAGTCACTAGGGCCTTTCACATATAAAGTAATTCACTCGTCACCTAGACCTCCAGGCTCTGGTTGCCTAGGTAACCCTCTTGTATATTTCCCAGCTCAACTGCTTCAGAGTGAAGCAAGCTGTAGCTGGCTATTTCACTACAATGCCATAAATATATCGCTAGTGTAGGGATACGGACAGAGCTCCGTTCACAGATAGTACAGTTTATAGATCAAAGCAGTAGCTTTTTCTGGATTCTGTAACACTATGTTAAGGCACAATTTAGGCTGTAAGTTAACTGTTGAGATATATTTAGCACAATGGTTACATCACTGGCCTTATAACAAAAGTCTTCCTATCATAAATCAGATACATATTTATAAAGAAATATGACTGGCTAAACATTTCAGCAAAATAACAAATCATAGGTCTTGGCACTATAAATTACTGCATCGACGAAAATCGCTCCCTGTGTGTATGCCCCTTCACACTCCACTCGGACAGAATCGGATTGGCTGAAAGCACCATAATGCAACATTTTGGTGTCCCTGATGCAGTGTGCATGCAGGAGTTTAGGAAAACAATGTAGAGCACTGAGATGGGCATGTATCAGAATTTTTTCTGCCATAAAGAATCATGAGCACTGGTAAATCTGCTGTAACTAAATGATGTTTTTAAAGACAGCTGTACGTGTGAGTGTGATGTGACTCATCACCAAGTGTGTGGTGTTTAAGAGTTGGCACTGAAGCTCCTCAGAAGGATCCGTATTATATCAGGAATTTGAGAGTGAGTGTTTCCATCATTTCATTCCATCCATGATGATTATCAGTGTTATTTTTCTCTCCTTTAGAGCAGAGCAGTGTGTGGTATTGTCCTCTCTGAGCTGTAGTGATGGTTATAAGCAGTCAGCTCCACATTGTGGACTCTTTGTGGTATCTGTGGGTTTTGTTTTCTGCATCCCGAAGCGAGTGATCAATAAAGTACCTTCAGAATGACTAAGCACAATTAAAGTGCATTAGACGCGAGTTAACCCTCTGCTCCCGCCGTCTCTTTATATTCTGAAGCAATACAAATGCACCATTTATTCCTAAATCAATCCTGAAGGAACACAAGCCCAAATTTCCTCCACCCGACCCCTCCAACACCTCCAACCACTACAACCCCAACATCCCCTTACAACACTTCCAAAACCTCCATTCCATTCCAATAACTCCAACCCAAACAACCATTTCCATGCCACCCCTTCCTTCACCTCTACAACCTCCAATCCCACCAACACCCCAACACCACCAACCTCTTCCAATACCTCCAACAAATCCAATCCATTACAACACCTTCATCCCCACCACCTCCAGCACCTGCAACCTCTCCAACTCCTCCAATCCCACCAACCCCCTCCAACACCAAGTCTCGCATGAGATTTGAGGCTAACCCTAGAACACTGACACTGCTCCTGATGGTGGTTATTGGATGTCAGAGTGTTCATATGGTGTGTGTGTGTAGAGTGAATTAGTACCCATAATGCACAGTGAGCAGTGTGTGTTTAATGAAATAAAGTGTAAAGTTAAAGCTCCGTTATCTGGAACACAGAGCTGGAGCTCAGATTAGTGTTTAGTTTCTCAGTGAGAACATCACCACTGACACTTACACATTATAAACTACTTTATAAAGTAGGAGCACTAAATCAAAATGAAATTAAATTAAAAAAAATTTTTAAGGATAGTACAGTGACTGCAGTGACACGCCCATATCACATGATCAACAGCTAAAACATTTCCTGTTATAATACTGCTGCATATACGAGTGTGGCGTTAAAAACTTCACCCTGTTTAACGTCTCACACACACACTGCTCTCTGCTTCCAGTCCCAGTGATCAAAAAGTACAATGATGTACAGCGTAAACAATGAATCAGCTTCAGGTGCATAGAAACAATCTCCGCTCCATAACCCTTTGTATGTTAACACTCTGAAATGTCCATGAAGACACGCCCACAATTATCTGTAGACACGCCCACATTTGGCTGTAGACACGCCCACATTTATGCAGGTGTTGTGACAGTGAGCCAATAAAAGCATTTAACAGAACGGAAGCTTCCCAGGTTCCTAGGAATTAAATCAATCAAGAAATGAATTTCAGTGAGTCTGGTGTTACCGCAAATAAAAATATATTTTTTCGTAAGCCTCAAAAACTAAACCAAAATTTAAAAAAAAAATCAACTGTTAACAGTTTAATGGAGGGGAAAGTGGTCCAGAATGTTTGCCTGTTAATCTGTTGTTTCACTTAAGTTAACTTTATTACCTAGGTGAACAGTTACAGAAATGTGTTGTTTGTTATAAAGCTTTTTTATAAAGAGTTTTGTATCAAATGTGTTAACACTTTAGTTTTGCTAAACTCCCATTTTTCCATTTAAAGCCTTTCGGGCTCCCAAGTAGAGCAACAGAAAAGCGTTATCTTATCATCTCAAGTTCAGCTCCTGGTGATGCCATATCCATCCGTGGCTGGAAGCTCAGAGAGCTTGCGCTCTCAGGGAGGGAGGGGGGCTTACTCTCTCTCCACAGTCTCTCACAGCAACACTAGCTAATCATGCGCCTCTGCGAGCTCTGAATAGCGCTGGGCGGATAGCGCTGTCTTCCGAGTGTGTTACACCGCCCCCTGGTGACACTTGGCCAAGCAAGATGCGGCTGGCCGGCTTCACGTGATAGCCTCACCCTCTTTGGTTGGAGGTATCCTAGGGTTAGAGGTTAGAAACCTAACTGATGGGTGGGAATTGGATATCAGAAGAAAATCGTGGTAAAAAACAAAACAAAACTGAGCCTTTCTCAGAACTTCTGTATAAAACATATGAGATCAGATTGTGACATCACTAAGAACTACCTAAGCTCCACAGGGTTTAACCAGTTACCTCAGAGTTTAGAGAACCTGCTTGCTATGCTAACTAGCTAATCTCAGTGATGTAACAAATGGTGATTGTCATGGTGACAGTGAAATTTATTGTTACAAGAAATATATTGTGTTGAGAAACTCTTCATCTCCTCTCCTCATTTGCATATTCATGTGTATTAATAAAGTGGAGAGTTTTTAATTAGTAGAGACAATCCTTGGGCATGAACATTAAGGCCGCAGTGCGATTGTTAAACACATGGCTAAGCTTCCATCACGTGTTAGCTACATTAGCATTGTGGCTTCAGACACCAAATATATATTCCCTAATCATCTACATTTGCAGTGAAGAGGGTGGAGGTTTCATTATTTAATAAATCATCCCATATCGAAAAAAATTTAACATATAGTGTCAAAAATAATCCGCAGCACTGAAAAGAGATAAGAGATAAAAAAAAAACCTAAATATTAAACGTCTTTGTATTTGTCACAGAGATGAAGTTTCATTCCAGCGTACAGCAGCAGCGGACATTTCTGTCGTAACCGCAGTTTCAAACCACCGCAGCAGTTTTAAATTTAGTATCAAAGGCCGCCGGTGGCTGCGTGTGACCTTACACACCCGTCTCTCTCCTTCAGACACACACACACACACACACACACACACACACACACACACACACACACACACACTGCAGAGTAAACACAGCTCTATGACAGGGCACATTATTTCAATTATCAGTTAAGACTAAATCTGTCAGTAATGGTCCCTAGGTAGGATGCAGTTTCATCCACAAAAGTGTGTCTCATTCAGAAAGAAGCGTAAGAACCAGTGACTTTTAAGGGTGTTTTTTCTGAACAGAGAAACTACTTCATTTAGACAGACTTGATCAGGACAGAGCTGATACAATTATCCATTCATCCATTCATCCAACCATTTCATTTATGAATCATTTCATATTATTTTATCATTTTCAGGATATTTGTCCATCCATCCATCCATTATCTATAGCGCTTTATCCATCCAGGTCGCGGGGAAGCTGGAGCCAATCCCAGCATGTTCGGGCGAGAGGCGGGGTACACCCTGGGCAGGTCGCCAGTCCA
>JAQQZX010000023.1:28933321-28944307 GCA_030068355.1 Notoglanidium maculatum | reverse complement strand
ACACACACACACACACACACACACACACACACACACACACACACACACACACACACACACACACACACACCAGTGTTAACTTGTACAAATGACCACAGGCCTGACTTCAGCTAAACTTTCACACAGCAGAGGAAATAATCGGAACTGATGAAGACAGTAAGAAGTTTTTTGTTGTTCTTCTTGTTTTCTTTTTACAAAGTTGTGTTATGAAGCTGAGTGAGCAAGCTGAGGGAGAACAGCAGGAGCAAACGGTCCAAGATGGAGCTCAGGAACAACTCCTCCAATAAGTCCTGCTCTCCTTCAGCTCTTACTCCTGCGCTCTACAAGCTCCTGTTCTCCTCGGGTTCCTCACGAAGTCTTCATCATTCTGATGTTCTTAAGAGCTACAAAATAGGAACAAAATCACCGAGTCTGCACTTTTCCACTGCAGCATCAGTTAAATTTCACACTTATGGTTTGCAAGTTAGCAGACTGTGTGTGTGTGTGTGTGTGTGTGTGTGTGTGTGTGTGTGTGTGTTTCCCGTAAAGCATTCTTCTCCTCCATTCTGTAATTTTTCTATTACAATTAACATAAAAATTGTCATTAATAACAGATTTCTAAAAGAATATTCAACAGTCGTGTGTTTTCATGTCTATAAAAACAGACCTGCATTACTTTCTAAACTTCCTTTTTTGTGTTCATTCAGAAATGAAGTTGTATTAATCCATTACCTCATCATCAAACATGGAGAAAAAACTCCATTACTTTAGCAGAAGTAAAGTTTACATTTTAGTGACATCTTTTATATCCTGAACGAATAATCCGGTGTTTTTGTTCATATTGATCAATAATCCTCTTCCTGACTCACACTCCACTTATAAAGATTGGTGTTTTAAAATGCTAGAAATGTGAAAAACAGCTCATTAGTTATGACACTCGTCCTCATTTTGTGTAAATATTTAGATTATGAGGAGATCAGTGACATGGTTACACTCACACAGCAAAGCTAAAATTAATGTTTAATTTCATTATGAATTTGTGTACAACAACATTCATAAAACAGCATCACCTTCACGAATAACACTGTGAGGGTTGTCCGGTTGAATATCCAGATGTTCCAGATGTTGGTCAGACTGTAAAATAGATCCTGAGGTACAGACAGGATTCAGAGTCGAGTGACACCTCAGATTTCCACCAGAGGGCGACAAAACCTTTAAAGTCTCTCGCGCTCTCACGGCTTTTCCATCCGCTTGCTCGCTTTTTCTCTTTGCATATTTTTAGTTTTTTTTCACGCCATCACACGCCATTCTGCATGAGCGTTCTCACGTCTTTCCTTCATTGCTATTCATTTTGAAATGTTTACTTTAAAAGAGACTTTACTGATTTTTCTGTTAGGAATGATTTCATTCCTCTTATGTATATTTATATATTTAGTACATCTTGTTCCATGTGTTTTTTTAATACAACAGAGCTTTAGTTTTTTGGATTTTTTTTAAAAAGTCATTTTAACGCAGATGATTTGTAAAGAAAACAGTCAGGTGTGTTTCTCAGCTCAGACCCCTGAGGTCAGGCTTAAGAAAATAAGTGTTTATGTGAAAATATCTGTTCGTCTGCAGTCACTTTTACAGCAGTTAAAACAAGTCTATTAGATTTTATTAGAATAAAATTTTTAATAAAAGACATTTTATCCGTTCTGCTTCAGCTGCATGTTAATTAGATCAGCGCAAACAGGAAATTAAATAAACTTCATGGGAACTAATTAAACATCCCGTGTGTGTGTGTGTGTGTGTGTTCGTTCCCATTCTCTGCTCCTATTAAGAATTCTGATGTTAGTTGGTAATGTTGTGAAATCACATTAAAGTCCATTAAAGTAAAAAACATGAATTGGTCATTTACAGCAATAAGCTTACTCTACACACTTCATTTATTCCTCTTCACTTTACATACTTTGTTTAAGATTTTAGCTCCGTAATTATTCAGCAGTCCCCCGTAACACTCCTGTACTCCATCCCCACATCATATTTATATACCTGCATCTTGTTTGTTTTCTTCCCCTTTTCATTTCCCCTTTCCCACCCAGGTTACTGAGCACCAGCTCCATAATACACCAGGGAAAGGGAGAGCGTAGGGAAGTTAGAGTACATATATTCATAGCTCTATTGTCATGTGACCTATTAATGCCCCAGCATGGCCACACCCACTACAAGCCCTTAACAGACTTGAAGCTCAGAGTGATCAGTGTGTAGTGCACATGGAGTGTAGCTGAAGACACACCCACCCCTACACTACAGAACACATCTGGAAAAACTTTAATCCCTGCAGTGTAGTACTGTGAAGTGTCTCGCACTGAAGGACAGACGGATCAGGTTTCCATGGAGACTTTATTAAGTGCTCCAGTTGTTCTAAAATGTAGTACAGAAATGGAAAACAGAGGTGAAAGTTCAGACTGGACCAAGTAGAGCTGGGGGGGTCCACTTTACTCGTAGATCCAGTTGTAAGCGCAGCTCTTGTAGGAGACCAGCTCCTCGGGTTTAAACCACAGAGCGATCTCTTTGTTGGCGCTTTCCACAGAGTCGCTGCCGTGGATGATGTTCCTGCACACATACACAAAATTAGGGCCGCGTCCCAGTGCACACAGTGAAGTGTTCGACATTCAACACCACATTTCAGTCAAACCACGATCACAGTGCATCATGGGTAGCACTCCATAAACAGGGTACAACCCTGTCCCAGTAACTACATTTATAAACATCTCTAGTTGTCTTGATCAATTGTAAAGTCATTGACAGCAGAACATTAATGTTCCAAAAAATTATTTTTTTAAAATCCAGAACTCGCATGTGACCTGCACTAGAACCTGCAAACATGATTCTAAATTTATTACAGAGACTCAAGACGGAGGACTAGAAAACTATACAGCCTTCACAGGCTGCTTCCCAAACCACCTGAATTGAGGTGCTAATGCATTAGCAAGTGTGAGCTGAACACAGCACACCTGTACTTAATTAGCTCATTCACTCACCTGCCCACTTCAATACAGAAGTCTCCCCTGATGGTGCCAGGCTTGGAGTCGGCCGGGTTCGTCTCTCCCAGCATCACACGGCCCGTCTTCACCACGTTCAGACCCTCCCACACCTCTCACACACACACACACACACACACACTTAGCCTGTGCTAATCTGGAAGACAGTGCTGCATGCTACAGGTAAACTCCCTCACCATGGCGGCGACGGGTCCGGAGCCCATGTATTTGACGAGGCCGGGGTAGAAGGGGCGGTCCTTCAGGTCGATGTAGTGCTGCTTCAACAGATCCTCAGACGCCTGTGTACAACACACATCCAAAGTGAAGCGACTGCTTCAGGACAGGAGTTTACACTGCACAGTTTCTCAGAAACATGAGCTGCAGTGTCTCAACATTAAAGAGGCACTGGTGAGGGAACGACTGTTTATAGCTGCTAGAACATAAGCACTAATATAATAAACACCTTGTTTAAGCTGCTGGGGTAAGAGGAAGACAACGCTCAGGGTGAGGAACATCCTGCCCTGTAGTGGGTTATTCCTAACAGAATGCGGTTCATTAGCATTTAAATCCTTTCACCAGGAGGGGTAACTACGAGCAATATTACTGACTAAAAGTAGTGAGAACATGTTAACTAGCTGTTAGCGAGTTAGCACACAGGCTAATAGCGTGTTCACTCCAGCACTAATCCAGCACTGACTGTAGCCACAGTGGAAGTGTGTGAAGGAGCGGTTCATGTTTCCCCGTCAATGCCAGACCACATCACCAAGTCAGAGTGGCTGGAGTAAGGAGGGGGAGGAGTCACTGCACCAAGTGGGTGTGGCCCCACATGCAAAGCTGTGAATTCACACGGATGGAAACAAGCATTTTGCACAGAAACGATAGTGTGCAGATTAGACTGTAAACAGCATGATGCGAGTGCGCTCACACCTGCAGGAACTTGAGGGCAACGAGGCGGAAGCCTTTCTGCTCAAAGCGTTTAATGATGTCACCGATGAGTCCTCGCTGAACTCCATCAGGTTTGATGGCGATGAAGGTGCGTTCAGCCTTGGCAGCCATGACACTGAAACACACACACACAAAAATCAGAACCTCAGAGAGGCAGTGTTTAATTATCCAGCATTTACTCTACATCTAATGGTTACAACACACCATACACATAAGAGCTTACAAAGCCTTGTAAAAATATAAACCACAATTCAAAAAAAGTAAACTGTTAAATAGTAAAAGAATCCATTACTCATTTAAGAGATTTAAAGAGCTTAAGTCTTAAATAGGCAGCAAATCTAAATGTGTGCACTTGTATACCTGCAGACACAGCCGTCTTAACCTGTCCTAATAGAAACCAGTGCTCTCCATCCAGTCAGCAGTGACTAAAACACCGACTACTCAGAGGATCCCGTGCCCTGTAATAGAGCCCTCCCGTAGCCGCGCTACAGCGTCAGCACACAGACCTGAGCCGCAGCGTAAAGGCCGGTACAGCGTACTCCATCACTGGCTGCTCATCACATCCTGCGGTGTACGTTTGGGGGAAACTGACATCTGGCCAACACTGGATTTTATCAGTTTTTTCACCCTAAAAACAGCACTAAGCAATAAACCTGCATTACTGCAACTGTAGTGTAGTTTATCAGCATTATACACCGATATCTGAAACAGTACACCTTAAACTGCACAGTGAGGCGTCCACTTCCCAAGTTCATGTGTTCAAGCACATGAGCACGTGCACACACTATAGATGGACTATATATCGGATGAGTAAATCTAGTGAGGGAGCTTCCCAGTCATTAATCAGGAGTACACTTCAGCACTAACGCCCCGTGCACTCTGATGGATTAGAAGGTTAATTAGAAGGTTTTCAGCAGTGACTGTTCATATCCAGTCTCTGACTTATCATCGTTAACCTCAGATCATTTTAGAAGCTGTAAAATCACCACATACGGATTATATAAACTTTACAATACTCCAAACTCCCACCAGTGTTTATATGCAGCACTGAGACCTGGCCACAGACACGGATCTCGGAGTTGTAGACATGGTGTGTATACACATTTATATAATATATAGATTTCACATCTATAGTGAAGTGCAGAGAGACGAAGCACGCGGAGAGGCGCGTGCCTTTTATTTCATACTAAAGGTTAGAAAGGTATAATTACACTTAAAATATAAACAGTGTTCGCAATGTCCGCGCACTAATGTGCAGATTTCTCTTTTAAATACATGTACAAGACGTTTTAACAGAACCCCAATGAGGCTCTACGCTGCACGTTTAAGCGACGCCATTTTACACTTCACGTAAATTCTCGCGAGACTTTCCGTTCTCCAGCGCTCGCGGCGCGTGCACAAGACCTGTCAGAAACACCGCTTCCTCAGGAGCTAGTCCAGTTAGCCTAGCTTCAGCTTCCTCTACACCTATACTACAGACCAAGTACTGAAATCAAAGCAAAAAACAGGATATTTCAGAAATAAATAAAGTAAACGTCAATTAATGTGTGACTGGTTTTAGCTTCCGACATTTAGCTATCGTTTGTAAGTTAACGTTATAGAAAAAAAGGCGTGCTAGTTAAGTAGTGGCTGTAGCGTCAGCTGAAGCGCTCACATGAGTTTCTTTAACGAGAGAAACCCAGAAAATGGTCCAGTACTTAAGGAGAAGCGCGCATACCTGTGTAAGTGAGAGGACGGGATAGAGAAACACTCTGCGCTGGAAAGGAACCGAACGAGAAAAACCAGAATGCTCGGGGCGTTTATATAGAAAGGGCCGAGAAAGTGGGCGGGGTTTAGCGGAGAAGCTGAACGTTTGCATTATTGATTGGTCAAAGCTCACTTTGATTGGCAGATGAAAAAGCGTGACGACGCTGATTTTCCGTGTGGGTTTATAAAAACTTAATGTTAGTTTCACAATTTTATTTTTAATTTTTTTCTAAAATCGCACTTTATCACTAAAGCAGTCATTTTACAATTATTTAACCTACACTATGAGATTTTTTTGGTTTTCTTACTTTTATTATGATTTAAGTTGTCCTCTCGCATAACTATTTAAATTTTTTCCAACATACGCTCATTGAACGATTTTTTGGGAACAGAAGCAGTGGAGAAGTTTTTAAATTAATATAATAACTTTGTTTATATTAAAATTTATGTATTACATATTTTTTTAAAGATATTTTTCCTAAGATAACGAAACACTTTAGCAGTGCTTCTCTACATGCTTTTCAGTAAAAGCCAAATTAATCACAACTCTTCCAGGCGAAAAAAGCCCTAACGTGAAACTTCTTCTTCTTATGGCGGTTCGCAAGCAACGAATGGTGCATTACCGCCACCTTCTGAAATAGTCCTCTTTACCAGACCCGTTTCCCAAATAAATAAAAATAAAATCTTAAAACACACTTCTCCTGAACTTCTTTGTAGAATATTATGTTATATCTAGGGTAATTTCTGTATTTTCTAGATGCTAAGCTAACTTCTGCCTCTCTTGGTGGTATTTCGTGCACAACTCAATAGCTTGATTTACAGTTTCTTGAATTCAGCATATATCGCATTTTCCATCAGCGTGTTTGCCTGTACTACTGTTAGGCCAGTGAGAGCAATATGATGTTTTTCTCTAGCATCTAGTGTGAAACTTCAGGTCAGAGACTTTTATAATACAAACCGGAAAAAAGGGGAGCGCAAAAAAACTTCCGGGATCGTGGGTCACCAAACCGGAAGTCAAGCCGCGCTCTGTGGAAAACATGGCACATGCTGGGTGTTGTGTGTAGTTTAGTGATTAAAGTTAAAACAGTAGAGTAAATGTCTGTGTTAATAATATTAATTAGTGTTTAATGAGTGATTAATAATCGGTGAATGATGGAGGGTAAGAAAGCGCGTAATAAAGTGAAAAGGCCGCTGTTGGAGGAAGGAGGTGCTCCTGTAGAAGCTGCACGTGAGGAACAGAAGAGGAGGAAACACACTGAGGAGGTGAAGGCTTTAGGAGAAGAGGATGATTCTGTGAAGCTGCTGGAGGAGCTGGTGTTCGGAGCTGAGGAGGAACTGCTGGAGCGCTTACAGGTCAGTTTAACACACACACACACACACCCCTACACACACACACACACACACACACACCTTTATGCTGTTTAATGGGATTTAAAACTGAGTTCTAAATCTATTAATGTAATTTCTGTGACTTATAGCTCCTTTATTCTGCTCTGGGTTTATCATCAGAGTAAATTAAAAACATTACACAGGTTAAAGATCATGATGCATTCAATACACTGGTGCAGATCCTTTTGTTTTATACACACACATCTTGTGGTGTTATATTAAGTGTGTGTGTGTGTGTGTGTGTGTGTGTGTGTGTGTGTGTGTGTGTGTATATAGCACGGTGATGATGAGGAGGACGAGGACACGAGTGACTCAGAGACGGAGAACGAGGCGAGGCTTCATCTTCCCGCAGAGAGGAAAGCCGTGTGGGAGGACGAGGATGATGAAGTGGAGGAAGAGTGAGTGCTCAGTCTGTGGGTCAAAGGTCACATCACCCGTTAGACTAATACAGAGATGTATGCTCTCAAATAAAACATTTGTGTAAAGCTTGAACGTGTACTGTAATGTTTGAGAGCAGTTGTGTGTCGAATCAGAATCAGAGTGAATTTGATTCTCTGGATTTGTTTCATGCTGAACATCATGGAAAGAAATTAGAGATGAAAACGTCCTCGTAAATCTCTCTTATTTATTGATCAGAAATACAGGCATGGAAAAAAAAAAAAAACCTTCACCAAATGTGTGTAGAACTCACAAAAGTCCCCCGAGCACAGAGCCGCACTTACTAAACGTTTAGATATTTATATAAATGATGAGTCTGAAACCTTTTGTGTTTTAAGTCCAGTGTTTATTTTCTCTCAGATCTCCAGAACTTGTGGCGTTTCTGCAGCGTTACAGCTCTGTGCTTTGGCTCAAATTATCAGTTCACGACAAACACAAAACACACGGCATGTCTGATTCGTTTAGCCTCAGCATGTAGAGTCTCTCAGGTGTAGTGACGTGTATAACGCGTCTCTCTGCAGCGTGGACATGACGAATCGATTCCGTAAGGACTTCATCCGGAGTGACGCCGAGGCGTCCATGTCCAAACAGAGACTGCAGCAGCGCCTCAAAGAGCAGTGAGTTTTACACACACACACACACTTATCACAGAGAGACAGGTTATACACACACTCACCTGTCTCACCTTCGTCAGGTTCCAGAAGGCGATGGGCGGAGTCCCGTCCTGGGCGGAGTCCACTGTGAAGAAAAGCAGGAGGAAAGGTACTGATTGATCTTTGGGATGTTTTGAATCATTTTGAAGAATCACACACTCACACACTCACTCACTCACACACTCACTCACTCACACTGCAACTACTTTATTGTTCTCTGAGCTGATTCTGAATCATTTTGAAGAAACGTTTAAACCGCACCTACACATTCCTACTGTGTTTGTTTATTTGTCTCTCAGGTGATGATGATGATGAGGATGATGAAGATGACTTGTTGAAGAGGACGGGAAATTACGTTGCTGCCTCTGAAACTCTCCCTAAAGGCATTATTAAGGTGTGTGTGTTAATGATGTGTTTGTTTTAGTCTCTCCATGGCTGCGTCTGATTGGCTGGCTCTTTCTGATGATGTCATCGTGTGGTCCTGAGCTCAGACAGGATGTCCTGTTTCTCTATCCAGATAAAGAAATGTCTTAATGCTAACAACGCTAACCCGGGTGAAGGTCGGCTGACCTCAGTGCAGTTCCACACGTCCGCTCAGGTCGTCCTCACCGCCGGCCTCGATCACACCATCTCCCTGTTCCAGGTACACAGTGTCCTCTAGTGGACGAATGGTGACTTACAGCCTCACTGCTCTGCGCTGCTGCTGCTTATACAGCGTATACGAGCCTGCAGGTGCAACTCAGTAGCTTGTGTCCTGTCTCCTCTCAGGTGGACGGTAAGACCAATCCGAAGATCCAGAGCATCCACCTGGAGAACTTCCCGGTGAATAAGGCGTGCTTCAGTGCTGACGGAGAGCAGGTGGTGGCCACAGGCATGAGGAACAAGCTCTTCTACATCTACGACATGATGCAGGGCAAGGTCATCCCCGTGCCCAGGGTCAGAGGTCAGAGAATAACCCGGCAGGAGCTCTGATCTCTCTCTAACGTCACACTGTTTGATGTCTCATCGTGTTTTTCTGTTACACATCGCTACTTTGTGTCACTGGAGTGTAACTGATTTCTCTCTGATGTTCCTCCTGCAGGACTGAATGAACAGAGAGTGAAGGAATTTGAAGTTTCTCCAGATGGACAGTTCCTGCTCCTCACCGGTTCCTCAGGGTTCCTCCACCTCATGACCATGAAGGTACCCGACTGTGTTCTTCTCTCAGCTCAGCTTTTAAACACACTCACTTCCTCCTCCTCCTCTTCATCATCATCAGCATACATTCAGTTTAGCTTGACTGTTAACTGTAACAAATAACATTCTCACTTTAATCTCTCTCTGTCTTTCTCTGTGTGTTTGTGTGTGTGTGTGTGTGTGTGTGCGTGCTTGCGTATGTGTTTGTGTGTTTTAGACGAAGGAGGTGGTGCACAGTGTGAAGGTTAATGGCAGTGTGTGTGCAGCAGCGTTTAACTCAGATGGCAGTAAAATCTTTACCAACTCAGGTACATCATCGTGTGTGTGTGAGAGAGAGAGAGTGTGTGTGTGTGTGGGAGAGAGAGAGAGAGAGAGAGAGAGAGAGAGTGTGTGTGTGTATGTATGTGTGAGAGAGAGAGTGTGTGTCTCTCTGAGCAGTGACCTACACGTCATACTGATCCTACTAATTTTACAGACCTTTCACAAACGTGTGTGTGTGTGTGTGTGTGTTTCAGAGGAAGGTGAGGTGTTTATATGGGATGTGAGGAGCAGTAGGTGTGTGAACCGGTTTGTAGATGATGGCTGTGTGACTGCGACGTCTCTCGCTGTGTCTAAAGACGACCGATATGTGGCCTGTGGGTGAGTGTCACACACACACACACACGCACACACACACACACACAGTCTAAATATCATACTGTGCAAAAGTTTATACACCCTAGGATAAAAGGGTAACTGTAATTTATAGCAACATTATTTCATCAAACGCAACACAAATATGCAGATTAGATATTTATAGTAAATAATTATAACAATTTCAGTCCTGAAGTGTCTGAATGTGATGTAAATGTTGTCGCTTTTGTCACTGCTCACTTTTTACAATTTATAACTGATTCTAATTCTCTAAGAAGGACATGTGAGCGTTTAGATCCGGAAGGTTCTCCTGGACACGCTGCCTGTAGAATAGTGCTGTCTGGGCTTTATCACTACATCGCACACTTCACACACTGTTAGGCTGTTGTGAGAAGTGTTGTGATTGTTGTCGTGTGTGTGTTAGCTCCCAGTCAGGTGTGGTGAATATTTACTCTCAGAAGGAGTGTGTGAACAGTCCGGCTCCTAAACCCCTGAAGTGTGTGATGAATCTGCTGACGGCCGCCACGTCGCTCAGGTTCAACCCCACGTCTGAGATCTTAGCCATCGGCTCACGTGTGGAGGACGAAGCTAACCGCCTGGTGAGGAAAACACACACACACACACACACACACACACACACACACACACACACACACACACATCAGAACCAGGATTCATGAGGTGGCATTTGATTCAGTGCTGTGATTATAAATAAGGACCGGAGTCTTGAGGTTCACTATTCAGTTTGATTCCATTTGATTTGATTCTTTATGTGTAATATTATCTTTAATTTATTCATATATATATAATTTTATTCATCAGGATTAAACACTACTCATACTGACATCTCATAATATGATGATATTTTAAAGGGGAAAATGGAAGCCTGGGAGACGTAACTGAATTAATAAAAAACTTTTCAGAGGCTGATTTCTGTGTGTGTGTGTGTGTGTGTGTGTGTGTGTGTGTGTGTGTGTGTGTGTGTGTGTGTGTGTGTGTGTGTG
>JAQQZX010000023.1:28887814-28932617 GCA_030068355.1 Notoglanidium maculatum | reverse complement strand
ACTGATATGGAAAATAGTTACTGAGATGTTTTCTATTATATTATCTAACAAATATAGCTTTGTAATAAACTGGGTGTAAACAAACAAAAAAAAATAATGTTACCATTCATACATAGGTGGAAATCTCGGGGTGACACGGGAGACATGCTCTCCCCCCCCCTTCCGAAGGGTGTGTGTGAGTGTGTTTGTGTGTATACGTGTTATGTCAGCCAGGGAAAATGGCAGAGAAAAGGAAAAGGAATATATGATCATTCATTCAGTGCACCCAAATGCCAAGTAGGTTAGTAAAGTCTCAGTAATATCAAAGGCATATTTTAGTTGATTAGTTGGGTTATTTATTGAAGTATTACTTCAGCCTTTAGAACTTTACTTATTTTGAGCTTTATATTCTTTCTGCTACTGAAGCAGACTCAGAGGTTAGTCGAGTTACACATATTCCAGCTTGCAAATCTCTTCTCAAATGAACCAAATGATGAAGAGAGAGATAAGAGGCCAGAGGGGCCATCTCAGCACTACAGAACTGTTTTGAGTGCACGGACTGTAATATATTCAAGGAAGATGGTACTTGTGTGGACTGTGTCAAGCTGGAGGAGCACAAGGCGTCTGTGACTGGCTATTTCAGTAAGTGCAAAGAGGATGTTACTCTCATCAAAATCATCAACATTCGAGCAAATGAGAAACCTTGGATAACCACTGATCCCCAGCAGCTACTGAAGGCCAGAGATGCTACATTCAGGTCAGGTGACAAGGCAGCCCTCAGCATTGTGTGAGCTAACAAAAGTTCCTGCCACAAAGTTCACTCCTCCACCTGACGAACAGGTATTTGTCTGTCCGCAACAGATGTGATGAGAGCTTTAAACAGAGTGAATACCCGCAAAACTGCTGGGCCTGAAACTGTACTTAGCAGGGTGCTGAAAGCCTGTGTAAACCACTTGGCTGAGGTCTTCACATACAGTATGTCTTCAACACCTCCCTGACCAACTGATCATCCCATTATGCTTCAAAATCACCAAAATAGTTCTGGTCCCGACGAAGTCTACTGTAACCTGTCCGATCTTTTACCGACCTGTAGCACTCACTCCAGTTGTTGTTAAGTGCTTCGTGATGTTCGTCATGAGCCTTATTAAAGCCAGCCTCCCCAGCACCCTGGAACCTCTCCAGTTTGCCTTCCGCCCTAACTAGTCCACTGGAGATGGTACATCAACTGCACTTCACTAACACTAACCAACCTGGAAAAGAATGATTCATGTGTGAGGATGCTATTCATTGATTTCAGCTCAGCTTTCAATAATCCTACAGAGGCAGAGTATGAAACTGAGGGTGCTGGGCCTGAAGATATCACTATGCAGTTGGGTTTCGGACTTTCTGTCAGAAAGGCCACAATCAGTTCACATTGGAACCAAAACTTCCAACATCATCACATTGAGCACAGGTGCACCACAGGGCTGTGTTCTTAGCCTATTGCTCTTCACTCTGCTACCCCATGATTGCTCTGCACAGTTCAACACTAATCACTTAAAAATTTGCTGATGATATGACAGTGGTGGGTCTAATCAACAACAATGATGAGACAGAATACAGGGAGGAGGTGACATGACTTTCTGACTGGTGCATGGTCAACAACTTGTCTCTTAATGTGGACAAAATGAAAGAGATGATAGTGAACTTTAGGAAATCATGAGATCAGATGATCTCACCCTATAAACATCTCCTTGATGGCAAGGAAATCACTCCAGCATCTTCACTTTTTTGGAAACTCATCTTCACCACATTTTACAGGAGCACCACTGAAAGTGTCTTAGTCACCTGCATCACAGTCTGGTGAACTGCACAGAACTGCACTGCCTCTGACTGCAACACCCTGATTGTGAGAGCAGCTGAGATCGTTGGTGGGCCTCTGCTTTCCCTGTAATACATCTACCAAAATGCTGCATTGGAAGACCTTGCAGCATTGTGGAGGACCAAACTCATCCCTACACAGGCTGTTTGCTCTTTTGCCATCAGGGAGATGGTACCATAGCATCCACTCAGACACCTCCAGACTTTCATACCTCCAGCTGTCAGACTTCGTAACTCACAAATTCTGACAACTGCTCCAACACACGTATACTCATCATTTCATTCACTTCTTTCACTTACTCTAGCTGGACTGTGAGCTGCACTTGCACTTTACCTTAATCTACCTCATTATATACTGTACAAATAATCCTGACTTGAACACTTATTCAGCTCACATAGCTGCTGATGACTGTACAGGTGCTACATCCCATAGCAATACTCATATGCTTCTAGTTGTCTGTTCTTGTGCAATATTCATATGCTGTGAATGCACAATAAGTTTGATGCTGCTAATTGTCCTACCATGTGCAATTTATTTATTGAATTCGTTCAACTGAACGGCTTCATAAAAAATCTGGACTCATTGTTCACAAAGAGATGCACAAAAATCACATGTTTCATTACAAGGACAGTATTGCTCAAGCCAAATCAAACTATTACACTTACTTAATTTCTTCCAATAGAGGTAACACCAAGTCACTGTTTTCATTGCTTAACAAAACCACACAATCACCTGATTATTGGTCATCTCACCTCCACTCAACCACCTTCTGTAATTCCCTTATGCCCTTCTTTAATGAAAAAAACCAAAAGATCCACCAAACCCTCGGACCAGATTCCTCCAGTATTTCACCTGAACTTCGTCCATCCACTTACCCCTTCTCCTCCTTCCAGCTCCCCACTCCCCACTCCAAATTTCAGATCTTATCCATAAGTCCAAGCCTTCTACCAGTCAGTTGGACCCCCTTCCCACAGTTCTTGTCAAAGCCTGTCTCCCTTCTTTGGTCCCCCTCATCTCTGCCATAATCCATACATCTCTCACCAATGGAATTGTCCCTTCATCCTTCAAAACTGCTGCAGTAACCCCAGTACTGAAAAAACCCGGTGCAGATCCTAATAACTTTAACTTTAGTCCCATTTCCAACCTACCCTTCATCTCCAAAATTCTCGAAAAAACTGTAGCCTCTCAACTTCATTCCCACCTATAAAACAACAACCTGTATGAACAGTTCCAGTCTGGTTTTCATCGACTTCACAGCACAGAAACGGCACTAATCAAAATTACTAACGACCTCCTCTACCTTACTTGTAAACCCAGTTCTACTCTTCCACCCCCCCTTGCTTAATATTTGTATAGATGAAATTAGATCCTGGTTCTCCTCAAATTTTCTTAAACAAAACAGTGATAAAACTGAGGTTCTCCTCCTTGGTACAAAATCATCATTATCCAAAACCGACAATTTTTCATTTGTTATCGACAACTCTTTTGTTTCCCCCTCCCCACAGTTTAAGAGTCTGGGTGTCATCCTCGACAGTACTCTATCTTTCCAGCCTCACATTAGTAACATCACCCGGGCTGCATATTTCCACCTACGAAACATAAATCATCTTGTTTACAGCATTGTTACTATTCATCTTGACTACTGTAATTCTCTTCGGTATCTCTCATAAATCACTCCTTAAGCTTCAATTGGTCCAGAACTCAGCTCCTCGTATCATTACTAGAACCCCCTCCACTCACCACATCACTCCCGTCTTGCAGGAGCTTCATTGGCTTCCGGTTAAGTTCCGCATCATATTCAAAATTGTACTGTTAGCATTCAAGGTCATCCACAACCTCGCTCCTCCATACCTGTTTAACCTCCTCCATGTTGCCACTTCTTCCCGCACCCTTAGATCCTACTCCATTCGCCCGATTGTTCCCTCCTCACGTCTTGCCACCATGGGGAGCAGAGCATTCAGCCGCTCTGCTCCCCAGCTCTGGAACTCACTACCATTTGACCTCAGAAATATTGACTCACTTCCACTCTTCAAATCCAAACTGAAAACCCACCTGTTTAAGACTGCTTTCTCGCCTTCATTATATCCCACATTTCATTTATTTATTTATTTATTCATGTATGCTTATGTTCTCTCCAATTCTTGTTGTTGTTGTTCATTTGTTTCATTGTACGGTGTCCTTGAGTGCCAAGAAAGGCACCTTTAAATTAAATGTATTATTATTATTATTATTAGCCAATGACTGTTCATACTTGACAATTTCCTTTAATTTCCACACTAGAATGGCTGTTCACATGCAATTTCTTGCAAACACATTCTACTCACACTGTTATCTCCTCTCACTTCGCACTTGTACACAGTTGTTGATGACAAAGTAAGCTTGTACCTTGTACCTTGTTCATATGATTTTATAATGCATCTAAAACATTTGATCATGCTAATCCTTATTACCAGTTATCTAGCAGCCACCATATAATGCTAATAATGTTTTCTTATATATTCATTAACTACCAGTACAGTACTTTTGGCGGCATCTTTTGTGTCCCCCTCAGAACCTGCCTTTGAGAAATATTTCTGTTAATTGCCAGCTGTAATTCATATGATATGATTATCTTAAAGTGCTTATTACACTTTAACTTCTACAACAACTTATCCACAGGTATATCTATGCCAGACAATCTGCAGGGGAGAGTCAATCAGGACAGAGAACTTTGCACTTTCCAAATTCTTGGTAACATGACAAGCTGTGTTTTTCATCAAGAGAGAATTCTTCAAGAGTTTATAGCCCCTATAACAAAAATAACAATAGGAACTAACTCACATTGCATTAAATAGTTAAAAACCATGGCCTATGGTAAATTGCATGGCAATAATAAATTGCAAATTGTAATGGTGTTATAAGTGGAATAAAACACTTTGAGACCAACATAATTGATCCTGCTCTCTAGATAGGAATGATAGTCTTCTCTGCTCTACGCCTCTGGTATTGAGAGCAAAATAGCCAGTTGTGTCTTTCTATCTGTGGCTTAAGATCCAAATAAATATAGTCTCTTTTTATTTGCTTGTGGCATATTAATAAATAGTACCAGTCAAAGGTTTGGAGACCTACTCATTTATAGTTTTTTTTTTTCTTTAGTTTGACCTATTTTCTGCATTGTAGAACAATACTGAAGACATTAAATCTATAAAATACCATATGGAACATGTATAGAATTATGCAGTAAGAAAAAAAGTGTTTAAAAAGTCAAACTATGTATCATATTTTAGATTCTTCGAAGTAGCCACCTTGTCACCTTGATGTCATGTCAATAAACATGTTTAGTAACATGTTGATGGAATGTGAACATTCCTTGACCTCGCTGCTATCTGACCTCCACCAATATGTTCCCTAGCATACTTAAGCATCTAGTGCAGTCACCATTAAAACCAGTTATTACCACTATTATCTTCTAATTTATTCTTGGTAGCCATCATTAACTATTTACCTGACAAAGATAACATATAAAAAAATATGTTCTTACTCGTTTCTAAGTGGTTCTGACGTCCCTAAGTATGTCTTCTGTGTTTTGTGTGTGTGTGTTCACCACCTGTTAGTGTTAAAGCCTAGTGTCTGCATTTTTTCCCATTTTAGCAAACCAAGGATATCTACATGTGTTCCAATATGGTAATGCTTCTTAGTTGCTACTTTTGGAACCATATATGAGGATGGCTATTTGAAGTATTAGAGCTACCTTTAAAGCCTACACATAGTTGTTACACGTGACCATATATAATAATAATGCATACATTGCTAAATGCTTGTTCCTAAAACTCTACAATGACAACTTTGCATACTACTGTCATTATCTTAACCAGCTTCATGAAATAGTCACCTGGAATGCTTCTCAAGTAACTGGTGTTATTTGTCAAAAGTTAATTAGTGGAATTTCTTGCCTTATTAGTATGTTTGAGATCATCACTTGTCTTGGTAGTGTTGGTATACAGTACATAGCCCTATTTGAGAATGGTAGTAATCCATATTATGTCAAGAACTGCTTGAACAATTAAAGAAGTGCGCAGGCGCGAGCCTGCTGCAGCATGTTATGACTGCTTCGTGTTTTATTTTAATTTTTCTGTTATTTAGTTTATTTAGAAGTAGTAAGTTGTGCCCTCTCTAAACATGTGGGTAGAGAGAGTTATTTCTGCGTTTTTTTTGTTTACTGCTCTTTGTTTGGGCTTGCTGCATGCCGCTGATGCTAACGCAGCTAACGGCAGTGACCGGGTCTTTGTTTACAGTCGAGACCAGCTGATCTTGCTGAGGCAGGACAATCTTGAACACAGCATCGTCCTCTCAGATATCCCTGCGGAGGTACGGAGGGGAAAGACCAAGAGAGGATGCCGTGGAGGAGCAAAAGTGTGTGGGAAAAGAGCAGTGAGGAATGGGAAGCAATCTGGTGAGCAGCAGAGGAGATGGTATAAACCATTCCTCCCGTCCGTGGTTATGAGCAATGTGAGGTCGCTGGACAATAAGATGGACGGGCTTACTGCACTGGTCATATACAACAGAGCATTTCGTGAGTGTAGTTTGATGTGCTTTACTGAAACATGGCTGCATGAGCGTATTCCTGACTCTGCCATGGATGTTGTTGGCTTTTCGTGTGTCCGGGCAGATAGAACTCGGCGCGAGGGTGGAAAGGGCAAGGGGGGAGGACTCGATCTCTTTGTTAATGAGAGATGGTGCCACCCGAGTCACATTGTGATTAAGGAACGCATCTGTTGCCCGGACATTGAACTGTTAGCAGTGGGACTACGTCCATACTACCTGCCCAGAGTTTTCACCCATGTGATCGCCATTGTTGTTTACATTCCTCCATTGGCCAATGCGATGACGGCGTGTGACGTCATTCACTCCACAACCACTAGATTCCAGACACTGCACCAGGACGCTTTCATCCTAATATCTGGCGATTTCAATCATGTCTCTCTTAACAAGACACTGCAAACCTTTTCACAGTTTGTAGACTGCCCCACTAGAGAAAACAGGACATTGGACTTACTGTATGCTAATGTCAAAGAGGCATACAGCTGCACAGCCATTTCACCTATGGGTAGATCAGACAACAACTTGGTGTACCTTCAGCCAACCTATCTACCATTGGTTAAGAGGCAGCCACCCACTGTTAGGACAGTAAGAGAGTGGTCAAAAGAGGCCAGTGCAGCCCTGCAAAACTGCATGGAGACTAAGGACTGGGAGGCTCTGTATGAGCCACATGGAGAGGACATTGATAACCTCACAGACTGTCACTCAGTACATCAACTTCTGTGTGGATAGCACGGTTCCAGTGAAAGCCATACGCTACTTTCCCAACAAAAAGCCATGGGTTACTAAAGACATCAAAGCCCTCCTGAATGAGAAGAAGAAAGCATTCATGTCAGGTGACAGGGAGGCAGCCAAGGAAGTACAGAGGCGCTTGTCTGTGAGGTTAAAGGAGGGAAAGGACAGATACAGGGAAAATCTGGAACAAGAGCTGCAACAGAACAACAGCAGGTATGTGTGGAGGGGCATGAAGAACATCACCAACTTTAAGACCAGTAGCCTTGGGACTGATGGTGATGTGGAGAGGGCCAATCAATTTAATCTGTTCTTTAATAGATTTGACAATAGGCCTCTTTCAAGCTTCTCCAGCTCCAGCACAGCCCTCATTGCACCTAGTGAACCTGTTGACTCTGACACTTATAGACAATCTATCACCATCACTGAGGACCAAGTGATGAAGAGAACTACGCAGACTCCATCCTGCTAAGGCGCCGGGCCCAGATGACTTAAGCACATGTCCACTCCAGCTGTTTGCCTCTCAGCTATGTGGAGTGCTGTTGAGGATCTTCAATTTGAGCCTCAGGACCAAGAAAGTTCCCGTGCTGTGGAAAACATTGTGTCTGGTTCCGGTACTAAAGAAGGCGTGACCCAGTGCCCCATCGGACTATAGGCCAGTAGCACTCACCTCACACAGCATGAAGATCTTTGAGAGGCTGGTCTTGGACACTTTCCACCCTCTGGTAAGGCCAATGCAAGATTCCCTCCAGTTCGCCTACCAGGTCAAGATTGGAGTGGATGATGCAATCATCTACCTGCTACACCATGCCTACAGCCATCTTGACCAGCCAAATGCATTCCTGAGGATTACATTCTTCGATTTCTCCAGTGCCTTTAACACCATTCAGCCAGCCTGGCTTGGGAGCAAACTGTCTGCTATGCAGGTTCATGCTCCCCTAGTTGCATAGATTTTGGATTACCTGACTGATAGGCTACTGTATGTACGATTACAGGGATGTAAGTCTGATACGGTGCTGTGTAGCACTGGAGCACCTCAGGGAACTGTTCTGTCACCGTTCCTTTTCACCCTGTATACATCTGACCTTCAATACAACACGGAGGGCTGCTATCTGCAGAAATTCTCAGATGACTCCGCAATAGTTGAATGTATCAAGGGTGGGGACGACTTGGAATACAGGATGGCTGTGGACAGTTTTGTGGACTGGTGTGAGCTGAATCAGTTGAAGCTCAATATCCAAAAGACCAAAGAACTGGTGTTGGACTTGTGAAGTTCACGATCTCCTGTCACTCCCTTGTCTATTAGAGGGGTGGATGTGGAGATTGTTCAGGATTACAAATATCTGGGTGTGTACATTGATAATAAGCTGGACTTGAGAACTCTTTGGTCACATACAAGAGGGGTCAAAGTAGGTTGTTCTTCCTACATAGACTCCGATCATTCAGAGTCTGCAACACTATGTTGCGGATGTTCTATGAGTCTGTAGTGGCCAGTGCCATTTTCTATGCTGTGGTTTGTTGGGGTGGTAGCATGAAAGTGACAGATATGAAGAGACTTAACAATCTGATCAGGAAAGCTGGTTTTGTGGTGGGTGAGGAACTGGACAACATGGAAACTGTGGCTGAAAGGAGGACATTGTCCAGACTACACTCCATTATGGACAATGTAGCTCACCCACTCTACAGTGTGGTGGACGAATTGAGAAGCTTAAAGTGCTCCACTGAATGCCACAGAAAAGTGCTTTTTCCTTCCCACCGCTATTAGACTTTATAACTCCTTCCTTAGTCACACACCCACACAAATAGTGCAATAGTCTGCTGTTTTTTGCTGTATATGTATATCATTACGGGTTAAACTATCAGTGTGGAAGACTATGTGCATTAGTTTTGCTATGATGTGCAACAGTCTATTATGTGCAATATTGGGCAATGTTCTTACCAGTGATGAAACATTATGTGCAATATCATTTGTTGTTCTCTAAATTGGTACTAAATTACTTAATTGCTTGCAATAATTTATGTGCAATAGTCTTCATGTGAAATTTTACTACTTGGTTAATATTACTTTCATTATTTGGTATTACTTAATAGTATTTAATTATTGATTTTTTTTTTTTAATTAGTTTTTCACTCAGCTGCCTGACTTATGGATAGATATTATACCATGCATTTCTGTATGTGGCATAGTCTATTCATATCATGGTTGTTTTCTTTCTTTCTACATTTTTATCTTTATTTTATTTTTAGACTTATTTTATTTTATCTTATTTTATAATTGTTCTTGTGTTTTTGTTTTTTGTGTGTTATGGCAGTCATCACATTAAGCAATTTCCTGCGGGATTAATAAAGTATTCTGATTCTGATGTGTGTTTGAGGTCATTGTCCTGTTGGAACACCTAGTTGTGTCCAAGTTTTAACAGTCTAGCTGATGGTTTGAGGTTATGCTGTAGAATTCTGAGGTTCTTCGTTATTCCATACACTTTGTGCAATGCACTAGTTCCACTGTCAGCAAAACGGCCCCAGAGCATGATGCTACGACCATGCTTAACTGCTGGTACAGTGTTCCTCTGTACCTCTGGTCATTGTGGCCAAATAACTTAATCTTTCTCTCATCTGACCATAAGACTTTCCTCTTGAAGGCTTTTTCTTTGTCCACATTGTCAACTGCAAACTTTAGTCAAGCTTGAAAGAGTCAATTTTGGAGCAGGGGCTTCTTTCTTTAAAGGCAGTCTCTCAGTTAATGGTGATGCACTTCCTGTCCAAAAAAAGGTCACCACCTGGATTTACCGCCTCCCATTAGATAATTACTGCATGGAGGATTATGTTTCAGCTGGCAACAAGTTATTTAACCCTAACTGATACAGTGAGTAGCTTCTCATTTCTTAAACAACCATGTTGGAAAAGACATCCTGTGGTCATGGAAAAGATGTTAAAATCAACAGCTGAACTCATGGCTATGTTCACCAGTGACAGTAAGAGCATTTCCACATGCACAATGCAAAGGGAACTCAAGGGATTGGTACTAAACAGCTGTGTAGCCTTAAGAAAACCACTGATCAGTGAAGTTAATCAGGGAAAAAAAGGCTTCAATTTGCTAGGGAGCATAAAGATTGGACTCTGGCGCAATGGAAGAAGGTCATGTGGTCTGATGAGTCCAGATTTACCCTGTTCCAGAGTGATGGTTGCATCAGGGCAAGAAGAGAGGAACATGAAGTGATGGCTGCATAATGCTTAGTGCCTACCGTACAAGCCTGTGGGGACAGTGCTATGAGCTGGGGTTGCTGCAGTTGGGGTCTAGGTTCAGCAACATTATGTGCCCAAAGAATGAGGTCAGCTGACTACCTGCATATACTGAATGACAAGGATAGTCCATCAGTGAATTTCTTCTTCCCTGATGTCACGGGCATATTCCAAGATGACAATGTCAAGCTTAGTCAGGAATTTGTGTAGCGGTCCAACTGTCCCATCATCTCTCTTGGTAAAAAATTAATGCAACTCTGGACAGAAACAAACGTTGTGACTCATCAAAATGATGCCACAGCGAATGCGTGCCGTAATCAAAGCTAAAGGTGTTCCAACGAAATATTAGTGTGAGACTGTTTTTTGGACAGGCAGTGTATAATACTGGCTTGACTTTAGACAGTATTCCAGCAGCTTCCAGTTCATGGCAGGCCTGTGTCTTCATGATTCCTGAGTTGTTCCTGACCATCTAAACTAGTTTCCTCTCCTGAGGGTGACAGTTTGGGTCTGCATCTTCTTCCAGACTTAGGAAAATTTGCTATACCTCCCAATAACTTGTACTTGTCTCACAAACCCTTTTATGTTGAGCACAGGACAGGGAAGCTAGCAGCTATAGTCAGTCATGATCAGCAACAAGAAGATAAGAGGCCTTGGCTAGTTAAGACATTTTGGAACTTTCAGCACCACTGAATTAATACACTAAGTGGGTGTATGCATATTACATACAGCACACCTAATATTTGGTTAAATGTCCCTCATCAAGTTTCACCTTGACCAGACGCTTTTCAGAATTAGAATCAGAATATCTTTGTCATTATAACAGGTACAATGAAATTAGGTGCAGTCCCTGCGGCATAAGAGAACATTGATTAGAAGAATACAAAAGAATACAAAATAAGATAAAAAATAGAAGAATATATAAATAAGAATGTATACATATACATATAAATAGATTCACAAAGAAATAATAAAAAAACCTTATTGCACATAAAAAACCTTATTGGACATAAGACATATTGGACGAGATTGTATCTATAGCAGTTAAGGATGTGGAGATGGTGATTAGGTGTCATTCAGTGCCCTAATAGCAGCAGGATAGAAACTGTTTTTCAGTCTATTGGTCTTTGTTTTGATGCTCCTGTATCTTTTGCCTGACAGCAGCAGTTGGAATAAGTCGTGAGAGGGGTGTGAGGTGTCTTTTAGGATGTTTTCCGCTTTTCTGAGACAACAAGAGCTGTGCATTTCATCCAGGGAAAGTAAAGGACAGCTGATGATCGTCTGGGCAGACTTTACGATCCGCTGAAGTGATTTCCTCTGCGCTGTTGTGCAGCTGGAAAACCACACACAGGCAGTAGCACATTATGCTCTCAATATAACAGTCTTGGTAGTTTTGGTAGTAAACTTCCGGCAGAATTCTGGTTGGATATTTGACCACTTTTCTTGGCATGCCTCATGCTGTCTTGAGCTGTCAGCCTATTAAGAAAAGATAATTAAAGCAAATCTCTCTCTTGCTCTCTCTCCCCTATAAACATTAATAAACACTCTATAGTGGTGAATCAAAAGATAATTTTTTTTCAGGAAAGCAAAGCATAACTGAGTGCATCTTCAGTAAACCTAATCAATATTAGCAGCTCCGGTTCCAGGCTCTGTAGATGTGATTACTTGATGTGTATTTGTTAGTCACCGTTCAATGATATTTCTACCTTGTGTACTTTCATTACTTGCCAGTTTACTGCTGCTGTGGGCTATTAGTAAGTTGGGCCACTTAGCTGACCTATTTATATTCTGAGATATAAATATATATCTATCCATGTCTACCTAAATAGATACATAAATACATACATGCATACATACTGTATAGAATACATAAATCTCAATTATTTATTTATTAGATAAACTAAGATTTTTATTTTGCTCTACTTTATTCAACAATCTTTATTTCATTGTGGGAGGAGTTTATCTTCTTAAACCATTTGGCATGTTCCATGTTATCCGAAACATGCAGCACTACAAGCAGTATATTGTGCTTTTTAATGGAAAGTTGGACATTTGTTTATGCAAATGAGTATGACTGTACAGGATCACATCAATTTAGAATGTGCAGGATTTATCACTGGCCATTGCTTTCAACAAGTGTGATTAAAGATGCATTTTATTGTGTTTACAGGTTTGTCTTACACTTAAATTTAGTACTTGTATTACACATGCTTTGATAAATGAGACACTTGGTCTTTTCCCAATTTTCATCTGTCCAGTTTTGGTGAGACTGTGCCCATTGTAGTCTCCAATTCCTGTTCTTGGCTGATGGGAGTACAACCTGATGTGGTTTTTTGAAGGTCCTCAAGGTTCACCATGTTATACATTCTGAAACGCTTTTCTGCCCATTGCCATTGTAAAGAGTGGTCATTTGCTTGTCAACTCCGGCCATTCTGCAGTGGCCTCTCATCAATATGGTGTTTAGACCTATGGAACTTCTGCTCGCCAACGTAAAGACTGTTGTGCATGAAAATCCCAGGAGATAAGTTTCTGAAATACTTGAACCAGCCTAGCTACTTGAATACATGAATTGTATAGGTTTTCAATCATGCCATGGTTAAAGTCAATGTTGTATTTGCACAAATTTATGCACTGTACTGCTGCAAAATAAGTGGCTGACTGGAAAATTGCATGAATGAACATGTGCAGGTGTTCTCATTACAGTATCCTTAAGTAATCTTCATTTATAAATCTTTTTTTTAATTAGGCATGTACAAGGAAAATAAAGCACTTATGCCTTTCTTTTCAACATCATTACAATGAATTTATCTGGAACAGGATAAGAATGTCAGTGTGCTTCTGAAATGAAATTTAACCAGCTTGATAGTAACAGAGATCACCAGAATAAAATATTTACTAATAATTAAATATAATTAAGTGTCATCTGTATCTTATCTGTATGAATCCTTTCAGATATGCAGTGTTTAGTCCATTTGAATCTAGTGCTCTCTTTTGCTGATTGAACAATTCTTATTTTTGTAGTTTGTTTTGGTTCTGGTTCATTTAATGCAGGGTGCAGTGTGCAACTCTTTTCCTTGTAATAAGCAATGTGTCTTTGTGGGCATGCTTAAGGTTGGCTTTCATTGTTTTTCATTGTTCAAGCAAGGATGTGACATTGCAGTCATTTTATCATGGCTCTGAAATATTTTTTGTACCTGAATTGTTGACTGACAGGTAATCAAGGCAAGAGTAAGAGTATTGAGCTTTTCCAGCTGAGATAACTCAGTTGGCTGAGTGATTATCCTGGAAGGGACCCATTGACTCAGCATTTCTCTGTTCCCCCAGATGCAGATTATGTCTGGAAACCTGGGGAGAGCTGACTGAGTCATCCTAGTTTGGCATATGCTTTTGATGAACACTTTCATATGTCTCTGAATATGCATCATTGTCTCATTATATGGGGTTGTGGTTAATAAAAAAAAAATGCGTCATCTGTGATAGCTTTCACCACTTTTTCACTGTTGCATCCAATCTGATAGCTACAAATTTGGGCATTTCGCCATATGTTGCTGAACAAGGCCTCTTACCTGAATGATGGCAGAGAAAAACAACTCAAGAATCAGCTTTAGAAAAACATCAGAAATGTTGATTTCTATGTTTATTTCTGTGCTGTCATGCTCCATTCTGAGTGATCCTCAATCAATCCTTTGTTTACTAATTCGAGATGAGTTGTTGTGCATTTCTAGTTTAGGTGTCTACACATTTAATCCTGTTATACTAATGTTAAAAAGCAACTAATGTGTCCGACAATCGAAAAGAGAAAGAGTCATGAGAAAGACCTCTGAGAAAAAACAAAGGGATATTTTGTTGCCAATTATTGTTTGCAAACCTAGCCAACTATTATTTTTGGACACATCCATGTGCCTCTTTTTTGTTTTGTAACATGCCACAGTTACAGTGGCTTTGCGCCAACAGGTCTGATGGTAAATGTGCTGTTAGTTATCAGAGCTACCTACCAGTAACTTTATACTGACACCTTTTCCCTAAATGTGAAACCCACGTTGATGTCCATAATTTGTTTTTATAAAACTTGTGTAATACAGAGTAGGTAACAGCAGCAGATTATTGTTTCCATTTAAAACATTTCATTTTCAATACTCCTTCTTGAATGTGATGTGTAATGAAAAATAAAGTTTTACATGCAAATCACACCTCAGAAGAAGATATCAAAATGAATCAAAGCTTTCTAGATGACTAAATTATGTGTTCAGTATGCTAATAAATACTAGATTGCTATTCACTGCCCCTTTCAGCATCCCCCTCAGTATTCAGTACCTTTACAGTATTTGCCCAGCCATACTTTACCATAATCCTGTTAGTCCTGCAAAATTAGGCAGGTTTAATGAGACAGAACTGCCAGAATCTTCAGAGCACAAATATTAGTAGGTATAACTGCAAAATTTCAATAGCGATATGAAATTTCTGTATGACATTTTCCCTCATTGATGCAGCCTCTCTCAATGTCAGTCTCCTTTGCTTCCAGCGGAGCTTCATGGTGACGCTCACCATGTTTTTTGTTTGAAAATTATTTGTCTCTGCCCCATGGCTGAAATTGGATTGAGGCATATGTTGAAAAATTTCTCTTAAGTTCAGCTTCAAGAGACTTTTAAGGCAAATCATTGTGCTGGGTGGTCACACTTGGCAGGTTCTTTCTTTGCATAGTGAGGTAGTGGTAGGAGTATTTAAATGAATTTAAGATTAGCTGAAAGCACAACCACTACCGCAGTCCCGTCCTTTCATTTTGGATAATGGCGTTTTTTTTGTTTTCTATCCGGTTTTGGTCGAATAGAACTATGGGACTTTCTGTGCACCTTTGGATTCTAATGATTGCTGTGTGCTGTATGTATTATAGAACCTGATCAAGAATCTTCCTGAACAGAAGGAGCTGAGCTCTTTGGCTGAGCTGAAGAATGAGTATGAGGAGCTGTGCGAGTCAGAACAGTTTGGCATTGTGGTACGTATTAGAGGCAGTGCACAAACAGAAGCAGCTATCACAGACATAATGGAGCAAAAAATTTTGCCTTTGATTAAGTATTTTACTTTTTCTCACCTATTTTCTTTTTCTCAACTTTGGGTTTCCTTATTTCTTCTGACTAAATACTCCTCTTTTCTGCCCAGTTTTTCAATCACAATCTGCTGCACTTTCTTACTTACCAGTCTTTCTCTTCTTTTCAGTTTTGTGTTGTATCTCTGACACTAACACCTCCCTCCCACTGGCTCACCTCACATCACTCCTTTCCTGTGTTGTTCACTTGTACCGCCATACATGTGAAGAATTTGCAGCTGAGATGCTGAAAGAGAGAGGATAGAGTAATTAAGGGTAGCAAGAAAAGAATGAGTGAATTCGATTCTGTGTCTAAAACACAAAGATAGAGTTCTCTCTGCAGGATCAGAGCAATTCAGTATAAAAAGAGACAATGCAATTTATACTTAAAAGGCCAAGAATATAAATAAAATATAAATATCTTTTTATGACAAGTCAGGTCATAACACTCATTATGGTCTGGTTGTGAGTGACAGAAGTTGTGATATTGATGAGTAATAAAGAGCAAGGCATGTCTTGATTTTATGTTTATGATTAGATGATTTTTTGGACTCTTTAATATGTGTTCCTCTTCTTACTTTACACATTGTTACAATGTATAAACTACTTCCATATTTCCTTGAGGTATTTAAAAGTCCACTATGTAGGATTTTGAGGGTATCTATTAACAGAAATTGAGTATACATTTCATAATATACTTATGGAATCCATAAGTATGTTTTCATTAATGCAAATACCTGTAACAATGAATTGTTGTGTTTTCATAATCTTAGAATTAATTTAATTTATTTATTTTATTTATTTAATCTTAGCACTTTATATCTACATAGGGAATGAGTCCACTTTTATGGAGCTGCCATGTTGTGCCTCTACAATACCACAGAAAGGACACACCTCTAGAGCGAGCTTTCTGTGATTTGCTTTTTTACAAGCAGCAATGTGCTTCTGGAAGAAAGCACTGGATGGATAAAAAAGAAGAAGAAAGGATTGATGAGGAAGAGGAAATAAGAGGAATCAGTGTTTTCTGGTGCTAGCTAACAAGTCTGCGAACCGTAATTTTGGAAGATGGAGGATCATACTTATTATTTAGAATGAAAACAGCAAGGGAGTGTGAATATAAGTATGTGGAAGTATGCATCTATTCGCAAAACTAGTACACAAAAGCTCAGAAACAAAGAAAAATAAAAGCCCCTTACAATAACCTGCTTGTATATGTGTGCACACACTTTTATAATGGGGCATATGATTGTGCCCAGAATTATCCAATCCCATGCTCATGTTTTACAGTATTTTACTGTCATATGTGAAGTGATTCAGATTAACCCCAGAGCAGCTGTTTCTGTAGTATTTTCTAGATTTTCCATAGTACAGCATGCACAAAACTTTGAATCTTGAGGTGGATGGACTATAATGGCAGAAGACATTGGGATCTAGTCCTGGCAGCGAAGAACAGAAATTTTGTATGGCTTACCATGGGCACACGCTAACAGAAATTTGGCAGCTGATTTGTCTCCAACAATCATGCCATGTTTGAAGTCTCACTTTTTCTCCCCCATTCTGATGTTTGATGTGAACATTAACTGAATCTCTTGACCTGTACCTGCATGATTTTATGCATTGTTCTGCTGCAACATGATTGGCTGTTTGTTTGATTGCTCTTCAGTGTCTTCGGTGTTTTCGAAATTGTTTACCCATACACAAATACTATAAACAGTGAGGGAGATATAGGTGCAGATGAAGATTACTATTATTACCAAGTCACAATAGTAGTGTAGCTATTAAGGGTAATGTAAAGGATTCCAAACAATCAACAAGTTAAAATGTTAAACTGCATTTCCAAGGTAGTCTTCCTCTCAGTGTGAGAATTTTTAGTAAATTTTGCTCCATGCACAATGCCTGGCAACTCTAGCACTTAAGTCTGTGGTTCATCTGAGGTTTAAATGTGTGCACAGGTCTTGCACAAGTGTAGTATTAAAGCCTCAGTGCATACACATGAATTAGCAAGAATTTTTAAGCATTAGGTTTATAGCTGAATATCTGACTGGATCAGCCAAGTCACTGAGCTGTTTCTTTTTGCCAGTTTAGTTAACTGAGCACAGTTACAGATCCTTTTATCCCCACTTCAGTGGCAGTTTACATTATTCACTGTCATTTGCATAAAGGGAGCAAAACAGAAGCCAACTGAGAAGGCAATTCATCAACACGACCTCAGTTTATTTTCAAATTAAACTTGAGCTTTCTTTGATGGATTTGTCAGTGTTCTACCACTTGTACCAATATCAATATCCCTCTTACTGGAGACTTTACATCCTGTCTTGAGAGTTTTGGATTTCAGCAGTATTCTGATGTTCCTACCTACTCCAAAGGACATATTTTGGACTTGATCTGCTGCTCTGGTGTTACTCCTCTTGACTGTACAGCAGATGAACTCCCCATAACTGATCATTTTCTCCTCACATTCAATGTTAAACTCACTCTTACCATTATTAAGCTCCCCCGTCTCATCTCTTTTCGTAATATTAAGAACATTAACTGGGAATCTCTGTCCTTTAATATCGATTCCCTCATGTACTTTCACAACTTATTCACCCCTGAAGAACTGGTCTCATACTATAACACTGGACTTTATGGTATCCTTAAATCTCTCGCTCTTTTAAAAACCAAGTTGGTGTCCTTCTCTTTTTCTGCCCCCTGGTTCACACCTGAACTTCCGCTTTTGAAAGCCGAAGACCGGCAACTTGAACGACTTCATAAAAAATCTGGACTCATTGTTCACAAAGAGATGCACAAAAACCACATGCTTCATTACAAGGACTGTATTGCTCAAGCTAAATCTATTACACTCACTTAATTTCTTCCAATAGAGGTAACACCAAGTCACTGTTTTCATTGCTCAACAAAACCACACAACTCCCTGATTCTGAGTCATCTCGCCTCCCCTCAACCGCCTTCTGTAATTCCCTCATGTCCTCCTTTAATGAAAAAATCCAAAAGCTCCACCAAGACCTCAGACCAAACTCCTTCAGTATCTCACATGAACTTTGTCCACCCACTCACCCTTTCTTCTCCTTCCAGCTCCCCACTCTCCCAGAAATTTCAGATCTTATCCATAAGTCCAAGCCTTCCACCTGTAAGCTGTACCCTTCCCACTGTTTTGGTTAAAGCCTGCCTCCCTTCTTTGGCCCCCCTCATCTCTGCCATAATCCACTCATCTGTCATCAATGGAATTGTTCCTCCGTCCTCAAAACTGCCGCAGTAACCCCAATACTGAAAAAACCCGGTGCAGATCCTAATAACTCTATTAACTTTCGTCCCATTTCCAACTTACCCTTAATTTCCAAAATTCTCGAAATAATTGTAGCCTCTCAACTTCATTCCCAATTATCACACAACAACTTGTATGAACAGTTCCAGTCCGGTTTCCGTCCACTTCATAGCACAGAAATGGCACTAATTAAAATTACTAACGACCTCCTCTTGGCAGCTGATTCTGGTTTGATCTCTATTCTCATTCTCCTTGACCTGAGCACTGCCTTTGACACTATCTGTCATACCACCCTCCTCAACAGATTATCTTCCATTGGCATCACACATACTCCACTTGACTGGTTTAAATCTTATATCTCAGGCTGCAATCAGTTCATTCAACTCTTTCCTGGGGCAACTCCTCAGTTCATCAGGGCTCTTTCCTGGGGCAACTCCTCTTTATCATTTACCTCCTTCCTCTTGGTAATATCTTTCGTACGCGGATGACACCCAGCTCTACCTTAGTTGCAAACCCAGTTCTACTCTCCCACCACCCTTGCTCAATATCTGTATAGCTGAAATTAGATCCTGGTTCTCCTCAAATTTTCTTAAACTAAACAGTGACAAAACTCAGGTTCTCCTCATTGGCACAAAATCATCACTATCCAAAACCGAAAATTTTTCATTTGTTATCGACAACTCCTCTTTTTCCCCCTCCCCACAGGTTAAGAGTCTGGGTGTCATCCTCGACAGTATTCTATCTTTCCAGTCTCACATCAATAACATCACCCGGTCTGCATACTTCCACCTATGAAACATAAACCGTCTTTCTTCTTGTTGTTGTTTATTTGTTTCATTGTACGGTGTCCTTGAGTGTCAAGAAAGGCACCTTTAATTTAAATGTATTATTATTTTTATTAGTTGTATTATCATGATTTCCTTTTATAGTATACAAGGGAAAAGAAACAAAAACGTAAAAAAGAAAATGTGAGGCTGAATGGTAGCTTGTCTGTTGGAGCAGGTGTCTATGTGAAACTGTTTTGTCAAAACACAAGATTAATAAATGTGAGAAGTAACGAAACATTTCTGAGCTGTCTTTGAATGCTGATATATGTGAAGACCTGTGGCATCTGTGTCTGAATTTGGCTTTCCTTTGTATGCAATTCTTGTCTACAGCCCATTGGCTGTTTTTCCCTTTTCTTTCTCCTCTCTGCTTCTATGATCCCCTACTTCTCTGTCCGTTTACTGAAGTGCCATTTCATTTCTCCGGCCTCTCGCACCTTGATTAAATAATATTTTAGACAAATTCATCACATAGCTAGTGGTGATAGCTCTCAGGTGTCTTTTAGGTTAATATAATAACAGGGAATCTGTCAACTTTGGATTTTATTTTTGGATTTTATTTTTTTGGATATGTACTCAGTCACAATATGGATATATAGGCATTATATAAGAATGATAAACAGGTACATCTTTGAAATGTCATTTTCTTTAATTTATAGATGAGCTCAGTGAAGCTATTGCGCCCTCGTCTGAATGGGATCCTGTTCAAGCTGACATTTGAGGAGCAAGTAAACAACGTCCGTCCTGACATAATGAATGTCACTTTTGCATGTGAGGAAGTGAAGAAGAGTGAGGGCTTTAGCAAGCTCCTGGAATTGGTACTGCTTGTGGGAAACTACATGAATTCTGGCTCCAGAAACGCCCAGACCTTCGGGTTTAACATCAACTTCCTCTGCAAGGTAGCATTTTTTTTTCTTTTACATTTTATACTCAAATAATTGAATTTACACATCCTAATAAATATCCAAAAAGTATGTGTATATGGGAATTTTTTAATTTTTTTTCCTGTTATTTTGTTCTGAACAATTTGAGTTTGAGATAGAGGTGATTTCAGGTACTGCCAAGATCTGCAGAAACTAAAATGATTGCTTGCTTAATATTTGTTGTGTTTGGCCAACCCAAAACTTGATGCTACCGGTCATATTCAGAGCTTAGTAAAATTTGTGCATTGAGTATTTAATACTGAAATTGCACACATTGTTACTCACACCTCAAACATAAATACATACATTTTCAGAAGTCATGTGAGAGTTCTAGTCACCTCTGAAAAGTATTGGAATGGCATGGCCAATTCAATAGTTTTTGCTTAGACTGTAGATCAGAATTTCAGCTTCTACTGAAATTTATGTATAGATGTGTTCAACAACTCAGAACATGGTACCCATTATTTGGTGAGCAAAGGCATAGGAATAGACAATCCTAACATAAATTAAAATAAATAATGCTTAATATCTGGTTGCATATTCCTAACTCCCAATAAGTGCATCAGGCTGGTGATGCACAGATGTCACCATACTGTCACATTCTTTTTTGTGATGCTTTTCCAGGCATGTATTGCAGCTTCATTTAGTTGTTGTTTTTGTGGGGTTTCTCCATTCAGTCTCATCTTCAGGAGGGTTAATGCATGCTAATTTTGGTTAAGGTCTGGTGATTGACTTAGCCAGTCTAAAACATTTCACTTTTCCCCCAATGAAGTCCTTTATGTTAGATTAGATTGGATGCATTTCTCTGTAAATTTTCAAACATTGTTTCTGTAGATTTTGGAATTTATTCTGCTGTTACCATCATTAGATACATTATCAATAAAGATGTGTGATCCCATTCCAATAGCATCCTGACATGACACTACCTCCACTGTGCTTGATTGATGAGCTTGTATGTTTTGATTCATGAGCAGATCCTTTCTTTCTCCACAGTTTGGCCTTTTGATTACAATGGCAGAGGTGGAGAAAGTACACACATCCATTACTTGAGTCAAAGTAGATACTCCAATACAAGTGAAATTGTTTCAGTCAAATTTTTACTTGAGTTAAAGTACTGAAGTACTTGTTTTTAAAAATACTTAAGTATTACAAAATACTTTTTAATGTTTTCAATGTTTGTTTTTAATGTTTTTTGTAATGTCACCACATGATTCTATTGATTATTTGACAAGATTTAAACATACATTTCTGAAATGACTTTAGTCAGTCACATTAAAGCTACACTATGTAGGATTTGGGGGGAATTTATTAGCAAAAATGGAATATAGTATTCATAAGTATGTTTTCACTAGTGTTCAAATACTTGTAGTTACTTGTAGAATATGTTGAGCTGAATTCCGGCGCAAAGTGCAAATACACACCACACAAGCGCATCACTGGAGCTCATAATCAAGCGTCCTGTGTTGGGAGCAATGCATGTTTATGAAGGGTGTCCGATGTGCCTGAACTGGCCACTGGTGTGCACAAGAGTGTGTTTTTAGGTCATATCGTCCAGCCCTAATTTAAACCAACATTAACCTTATGATATCGTAAAATCTCACTTAGGAGTAAAAAGGAACCTTTAAGCTTGGCAGAAGTTGTGATTTGATTTATATCATGATGTATATCAATATATGAAGTTAAAATAAAATTGTGATTTTTTTTTCCGTAATGCCCAGCCCTAAATGTAGTACCATGGTACTTAAAGGAACTGTAATTGTAAAAAAAACAACAAAAAAAAACAAGCAGTAAGTTGTTGTTACTGCAGTGTCTTACAGTGTACCACCTCATATTTGTACCCCAGTTAATCAGGAAGTTATGGATTAAATCTTGAAAGTTCCTACACTGTCCAATCAACTCAAAAATGTACAAATTAAATGGGAACCATGCTTCAGTTACATTGTGTTCACAATAATTTCTAAGGGTACCAATAATTGTGGCAAATTGTTTTTGTTTTTCTCTGGGAAGATTTATTTAAATTAAAGGTGGATATTTCTCATTTTTTTTCAGTGTGAGATGAGACCAAAAGGTGAATTTTTTCTAACCTTTTTTTACTCATCTTTACAAAGGGTGCCAATAATAGTGGAGGGCACTAATTTTCTTAGAAGTTGAGTAAAAGTGGATTAAAATAATTATTTATATAGATGTGTAAGCATTAATAAACTGTGTTTTTCCTCATTGTTTACCACACATGAGGTGACTACTGTGTGGGCATAAGTGAGAATGCATTTAATCCATTGATTTTAGGCAGCTTTAAAAATGAAACATAAACTGATAGGGTAATAATTATGATACAGTCTCTGTGAGCATTGAGAGGTCTTTGGGGTAAACTTTGGGGGAAATCGGTATTTTAAAAAATCTGAATTATTGAGCATTTTAATATCTCATTTTATAATTAATATCATAATATCTATTAATATAGGTATTTTTAAATATGAGTGCAAACCTTCCGCAAATTAAGTCGATCAAGCTGTAAATTGAACAGCTTGATTACTAAAAAATGGTACAGTATTCCTATGTTTAAGTATGCTTTAGTGTACTTTTCAAATAATATTAATGGCTTATTGTACCTTTTTCTCTTCTCCTTTGCAGAGAAGGCAAATCACTGAATTAAAAATATAATTGTTCACATAAAGATTATGTCCACTGTTTAATGTGTGGTGTTTGAATGATAAAATAAATTAAGTAATAAAGAATTGTTCAGCAGTGGCCTGTCTCCCAACCCTTCCCTCTGATTGTTCATTGGTGAGAGGATCCACCAAATCAGGGAGCCTCTCCTTTCTAATCGTGGTTATACTGTGCGGCAGTGTTACGTCACATGCCTTCGCTGGGTCTATACTAGACCACCTTAACCAATGAAAATGTGACTTGAGAATACCAAAGGTCATTTCTGCTTAGACCCTTCACTCCTGAGATGCAGTGAATGGCTCTGTACCATTGGTTATTTATTGCAGGCAATACTCTCTAACACTGACAGTGGCAATTGGTTTAAGACTGCATGAAAAGCCCAGCTTCACCCTAAAGTTTCATTAAAATGCAGCAATGAAAGGTTTACCAAAGTGTCTATATTAACTGTTTTCTGATGAACAGTGCAGGATTTGGGAAAATCTCATTTGGAGCCCCCAACCTCAAGCTAACAGATATATATTGAAGCCCATGCATCTATTCGTGTCTGAGGTGTTCATGTGGCTCTTGTTTTAATAAGAAGAAAGATGAACGGTCATTGGGCAACAGGCATTTAGTGCATCATTTTGAGTCCCACCCGGATGCATGGCTTCACTGGGAGTGAATGGCGTATGGGCAGGCATTCTTGCTTTTCATTTTCATTTATCCCCTCTGCATACATGGCTTCTCCTTAAGATAATTGGTAGATTATCCCAAAGGGGTGTAACCTTGTAACCAATTGCAAATCAGTAAATTGGGAACATGGCTAGCATCTTGAGCATATCAGCGTCATTCAGCGATTTGCTTGGAGCCTGTAGTGATGGTGTAATTTGTAAATATTGCAAATAAATACCAAGTATTCTGTTCGATTGTGTTCATTTCTGGATTTTGTTGTGTATAAGTCTAACTAGCTAGCTGCCACTTACTACTTCAGCCACTTTTTGGCACAAAATGGCAGACAATGCTAATATTGATCTGATTTTAGAAAAGACTTTTGCTTCTCGTACTTATGAGGGAAGAATAATTAAACAAGAGGGTAGAATAGCATCCAAGATTTTAATTCAAATGTCAGGGAGAAAAAAAATGTCTTTTTAGCTGTCTTGGTACAGTAAATGAAGTGTATTTATTGTTAGTCTTAGATTAGAGTGATTACGTATTTATGTAAAATGACAAAGTGAAAATATTAGGAGTGTCCATCACAAACTGTTACCTGAATCCCGTAGAAAATTTGCGGATAGATCTGAAAAAGCATTTCTGAGCAAGGAGGCCCACAAACCTGGCTGGGTTGCACTGGTTCTGTAAGGAGGAATGAGCAAGAATTCTAGCAAAGTATTGCAAGAAGCTTGTGGAAGGCTACCCCAAGCATTTGATTCAAGTTCAAAATATGCTACCAAATACTGTGTTCTTAAAGTGTATATGAACATGTGACTCACTGAAAACCTGACGTAGTAAATAAAAGCTGAAATAAATCAGTCTCTTAGCTATTATTTTGAAATAAACTCTTATTGAAATAAAGTAGATACCCAAATTGACATAAAACAGGAAATGTATGGTAACATGAAATGTATATAGTTGTGAAAAAAATTAGTTTGCATGTCTTTAGCTTAGGTGTATGTATGGAATTCCAAGATGGCGGCGCGGTAGTAGCACGCAGTGGCCACTCCGGATCAGAAATGGTGCTTTTTTAAAAAAAAAAAATTTTTTTGTTTCCCGGTGTGATTTTAACAGCACATGGACACCGAAACAAACAGTGTTCATGTCTACCCACGAGAAACATTGCTGGGCATTAAGAAATACTCAAAAATCGACGTGCAGGATGACCTCTTGGAAACGCTGCATGTCCTCGGGTTGCTACGGAAACCAGACCTCCAGTCCTCGGCGTCGCCCGATGCCAGCGTGTGATTTTGGCGGCAAATGGACACCGAAACCAACAGTGTTCGTCTACCCACGAGAAACATTGCTGGACATTAAGAAATACTCAAAAACCAAAACCGGCCTACAGGATGACCTCTTGGAAACGCTACGCGTCCTCGGGTTGCTACGGAAACCAGGCCTCCAGTTCTCGGCGTCACCTGTTGCCAGCGGCTGAGGGAGGTTCTGCCGAAAGTGTTGCGCGAGGAAGAGGAAGCGCAGAAAGCGGGCGGGGGTCCATGCTAGGCTAAGAGCAAATCCTAGACGGCTGGCTATACCATCCATAATATTTTATATGTACTTATGTTGTCTTCTGTTGTTTTTTGTTGCACACGTGCACCTTTTGTACTTCTGTTGTCTTATATGTAGCACCTTGATCCTTGAGAATGATGTCTCGTTTCACTGTACATTGTATCACATGTATATGTTGAAATGACAATAAAAGCCACTTGACATGATGTAAAATTTTGGCCTTAACTGTAAGCTCACTTTTTAAAGTACAACTATATGTAAATGAAACTATTTTAGGAAAACATTATAGTAAAAAAAGTCTTTTCATATGTTTGTGTAGCGCCCTGGGAAAACCTTTTACATATTAAAACCTCTTGCAAATTATGACTTTTACTATTAAATATTTCTGAAAACAAATGGGATTTGCTGCATCAACACTGGCATTTTGTTTGCATGTTCAGTCACGCCCATAAATATTTGGGCATTGTTAAAATTTTTGTGATTTTCTACCACAATATTGGAGCTATTTAAGTAATTAATAAAATAATGAATAACATCTAGAAAATGCAGAATTTTCTCAGGGACAAACAGGTCAGAAATTCCTTAATCAGTGCTTCTCTGGCTGTCAGTGTTTAGAACAATGAAGAATGTACTCCTTGATATCAGAGTTTGTCATGACCAAACTAACTTTGAGAGCATATTGATGCTTATATTGATGCTTATATTGATGCTTGTTCAGCTCAAAAGTGCCTTAATCATGATTGAGTGGCTGAGATGAGGTTATTTCTTCCTGAACGGTTCCCCAAGAAGTGGTCTGTTCAGAATTAACTCTGAGTTGCAGGAATCATCTAGATAATAAATTTATCAGCATGGGCCAGTCAAGGGCTGACCCGGAGAGCTAGAAGCCTAATCAGACAGAGGTCACTGATGTCTGTTTTTCCAGTAAGGATATAAATTAGCAGGTGAGCAGCACTTTGGTTTATGTGGCAAAGAATGAATACCATCGTGAAAGAAATATTTGTGTTTTGAGGAAATGAATTCATCTATGACCTAAGCAAGTAGAAATCTGATCACTATAACTGTCAGTGTTGACAGTTTATCTAGGGTCGAGCAGCTTGTAATAAAGAATAAAAAACCCTTTAAAATCCCACCATATGCACAAAACTTTTTTGCCATGAATACTGAATTTTGGAGTCGAAGTTGTTAACTCTACCAAATACCTTTTCCTTTCTGGGTTATCATAGAAATCCCTTGAATCCCCTTTAACAATACACCACAGAAAACTGTTAATGATGAACCTGTGAAATGCAGGTGTTAAGCCCTTGAGCGATATTACTCTCTAAAAGTGCACATGGAACCCACCTACAAACTTTCACAATCTTTCACATTGCTTTCAGGTGCCTTATAACAGTAGAATAATCGATATTCAAATGTCTTGCAAGCTCTCGTATTGATTGTGTCTTGTCTTTATCCAACAGTTTCTGCAGCTCCTCGTTTTCGATTCTTTTGGTCTACCACTTATCATCTCTTATTATTTATCATCTAGATCAAATTCACCTTTTCGAAACTTAGCCTTGACCATAGAAATGCTGATTGCAGCGTTGCCATAAACTTTTCAAATTTGCTTCTGTTGAGGTTTTTCCACTATTAAATAAGAATAGAAGGCAATGACAAATTTGAATCTTGCTGGGCTCCATGCTTGATTGACAAACTTTGATAAGTTTTGGGCCTTTTATGGGAAAATTAAAGATATTTACTAGGCTAGTTACCTTGTTCATAGACTGTCAGGGAGCTGGACTTCTGAACAACGGACAGGAGAGGGACGAGGGTTAGTGATTTTCAGAGCCACTATCCAGAATGAAATGAGGAACATCCATGAATACATCAAGTAGATGGCCCCTCAGGATGAACTGATGAAAGAGTGTCTCAGGGAACAGAAGATGACGAGGAGGATGAGAAAGCATTGAGGAAGAACAAGGCCCTCCATGGAATGTACTACCAGTAGATAGAGGAAGTGGCTGACATCAGGAAATCCTCTCAGTACCTACAAAAAGCAGGACAGCAGAAGGACAGCACACAGGCTCTGATCATGGCAGCACAAGAACAGGACCTAAGCACCAGATCTATAGAGGCAGGGGTCTACCACAGTTGGCAGGACCCAAGGTGCAGGCTGTGCAAAGATGCCCTTGAGACGGTCCAGCACATAATAGCTTGGTGCAAGCTAGAACAGCATGTACTGAAAGGCTTAATCAAGTGGCAGGGGTAGTGTACAAAAACATCTGCGCCACGTATGGGCTATAAGTTCCCAGGTCCCGATGGAAGTCCAACAGGGCTAAGATCCTGTGGGACTTCAAGTTCCAGACAGATAAGCAGCTGCTGGCCAACCAACCAGACATAGTAGTGGTTTATAAGAAACTAAAATAGCAGTAGTGATAGATGTGGCAATCCCGGCTGACAGTAACATCAGGAAGAAGGAGCATGAGAAGACTGAAAAGTACCAGGGCCTAAAGGAACAACTGGAACAGATGTGGTAAGTAAAGCCCAAAGTGGATTCAGTGGTAATAGGAGCATTAAGGGCTGTAACTCCCAAACTTGGAGAGTGGCTCTAACAGATTGCATGCACAACAACTGAGGTCTCTGTCCAGAAATGTGAAGCTCTAGGAACAGCTAAGATACTGTGCGGAACCCTCAAACTCCCAGGCCTTTGGTAGAGGACCCGAGGTTGAGGAAGACACATCACCACACACACCACCATATATGTATATGTATGTGTGTGTGTGTGTGTGTGTATACACATTGGCTTGCAAAAGTATTCAACCTTCTTGAAAGTCATCATAATTTTCTGCATGACAAATGATTTGTACACATTTTTAAATTCAGAATTTTTAACGTGTAATATGTTTTCAAAATAAAAATAAACCATATTTTGTAGATATTTAACTGAAGAAGAAAAACTCAAAATATATAGCCCCCTCCATTCTTATCTACAGTTTGATTTGAAAGTGTGACACCCCATGTTACCAGGAATGGAAGCTTGCTTTTCAGTCTTGTTCTTTCACATCATACACGCAAACACAGACACACAAAAAATTGGTATTTATCTGTTTCCTCTCTCATGGCTTTTCTCTCTCCTCCTTTTTCTCCTCGTTGCCACTCATTGAAAAAGAAAACTCATTAGGAGAATCACCAACAGAACAGGTGCAGCCTCAACGTTGCCACTCTCTCTCCTGACGCTGCCCTCCATTCACAAACTGGAACTCATTTTAAAACACACAAAACATCAGAATCCCAATGAGGAAAATAATGCCATTCATGTGATGAATGGTAAGAGCTGTTCACTCTGGTTGTGTTGAGAATAATATAGACTAATGTTAGTGATATACCTACTCAGTACTACATCATCCCACTATGCATCCAACCAGTGCTGTTGGTAAGCGTTGTCTAAACATGAAAATTTTTTAATGCAGGTCTGTTCTCATTCAGAGCTCAGTGGGTGAAATGTAGATTGGTGCAGAGCTCAGATATACATAACCAGAAAATCCTTAGGGGAAGACATTGATGAGCCTCAGCTGGACAAAATGGACCATTGTATCTTAGAAAAATTAGATCATTCAGTTATTAACAAGTGTATGGTTGGAGCTTATGGAGATGATGTTAATTGTGTCAGACAATGTGCTCTGAAATTTCTGAAGAAATTCATATCTCTCAAGACTGTAAATGGAAAATCAGTGCCTATTGCTTGTATCTCTGTTGAGACATAATCAGAGTAGTTGAAACACAAGAGGAGAGAGAGAGAGAGAGCTAGCCTGGAGCTTGTTATATTGTAGTTATTGTGCTGTACTTGTTGCTGTAACTTCCTGGTTTTTGTTCTATCTATGACACATAAATGCCTGGCAGCATAAGATAAACTAAATGTTAAGTAAGTGATCTTTAATTTACATGGATTACTGCACTTTTATATACGGGTTTTACTGTCAAGTTTAAATAGCTTATTTCATTATCCTTTACAGCATTTAGCAGAGGCCCTTATCCAGATTGACTGAGAGAAGTGCTTTGTACTGTCCAATAAATTAAAAAAAATAAAATAATTCACTCAATTATGACAGTAGAAATGCCAACATATAAATGAAGGACAGGCTTGTCTGCTTACGTATAGTCATAAGCCGTAAACAAATGTGGAAACTGATGGAAGATGTAGTGCGTGTCTTGCTTATGAGAGAAACAAAGTTTAAAAAACAGTATGATTTTATTATGGAGGATGAAAGCTGCCTTATAAATCTTTCGCCACAGCATCATTTTATTTTACTATGCACACTTTAGATTTAGCACATCAGTCGAGATACTTAAAACAATTTAAAACCCTGTGTGTGATAAGTCTGGTGTGCATGATCACATGCGTACAGTTTATATGTTTTTCTTCTCCATTTTCAAGTCACACCATTTTCTTTTCACTTCATTTAAGTGATATGAAATTTACCCATTCTTTTTACTGGCACAGAAGTGAGTCACTGTCTGCCTTTTTTCCACTGTTCGCTGTTTCATGGTTCCAGCACTTTGTGTGATTGGCATTTATAGAATTTTGTGGACATCACTGAATGCAAATCACTAGTTTCAGAAATTCACATTGCACTTTATTATTGGTGAATGATATATAGTATATGCAATTCTATAGAAATTCAGCCTTTCCTAAACTTTTGTACATGTAAAAATTAATTTAAAATTTAAATAAATTCAGCCTTCCCTAAACTTTTATACATGCAATTCTATAGAAATTCAGCCTTTCCTAAACTTTTGTACATGTAAAAATAAATTTAAAATTTAAATAAATTCAGCCTTCCTTAAACTTTTATACATGCAATTCTATAGAAATTCAGCCTTTCCTAAACTTTTGTACATATAAAAATAAAGTTAAAATTTAAAAAAATTCAGCCTTCCCTAAACATTTATACATGCAATTCTATAGAAATTCAGCTCTTCCTAAACTTTTATACATGTATTGTAATATTTTAGTTCCGTTTGCCACAAATCTTTACACACAACTTTACTAACAGTTTGATGAATGAGGCCCAGTGTGAGTTGATTCTATATCTCGGATCTTCTACAGATTTAAGCAAAATTTCCAACTTCTCAGAGGTGCAAATGTCTTGTAATACAATCAAAATGACTTCTATATGTAAGCAGATGAGTCAGTCATTTATAAGTCATGAGAAGGGAAAAAAATCTGTGTGGATTCATAATTATACAATGTTTAAGCCCCATAGTCATGTCATGCAAACAACAAGGCTTAATTGCATAAATATAGCCTCTTTTGTCCTTTATGTACCAGCTGAAAGCTACACAGTAGATTCTTGGCATGCAATAATGACAGTTTGGAGCATAGCAATAAACAAATTAAAACTTGAAATGCATGAAATTAAATTGTGATTACCTAGAGTAAGCAGATGATTGATCCTCATCTAATGAATGTGCTAGTGATAGGATAGCATGTATGCATGTGTGGCATTTGTCTGAGGGAGCAGTATTTATGAGCTCTGTGGTGTGTGTGTGTGTGTGTGTGTGTGGAGGGATGAGAAGGTTGGTTGCAGGGTTTTATTACAGGAGTATTGCTGGGTTTGCCTGTGCTAAGGTGGGCTGTGCTAATTAGCTCTCTCAGCATGCTGCTCAGGCTGTAGTGCAATCACATAGGAAAATGAATATCAAATGATTTACTGGAGTGACGTTACTGGAAGACTGAACCCTTCTTAGCATGTGCTTCTTTTGGTTTATGTTTTGTTTCTGCCCCTGTCATTTCACTGGTCTTCTTAAAGTGTCATAATGAGTTCTGCCTCATTGGCAGGGTTTCATTCATCTACCCACAGTACATTCAGGTAACACTGTTTCATTTTTATCTGTTTTGTATTTTCACTCTGGGTATGGTCTAACATTAATGGACAGGGTAAAAGGGAATGTACAGTCAAATATCTGTTTAATCCAGATTTCATTTAGTGGGTGTGTTACAAATGCCACTTATCCAAAGTATTCAAACTGTGGGGCACAAGTTCTCAGAAAACTATGAAATGGGCCTCATGGGGAAAATTTTGAAGACATCTGATATAAACAATTCTGTGTAGCAGTTCTAGATGCATATTGAGGTCATATATAAAATTCACTTCAGAAGCTATTAGACCAAAGTTTTCCTCTGTGGACATCTGGCACTAATAATAGGCACTGAAATATTTCAGCATCACGGGAGTATCGTCAGCTTCCATATTGTTTCTAGATGCAAAACCTTTTCCACCCTGATTCAGGGTATTAGTCAGTCAGTGGGTGTCTATACCGTTGAATGAATTGGCCTATAAGTAACTAATTTTGAATTGAAATTTTCCAGAGAGGATTCTGAGAAAGAAAATATTTTCATTATTCTTTAAGCCACTGGTGCCAGCAGCCATAATGCTTTTTTAATTCTTTTTGTAAATTTTTTAACATACTGTCTTAAATATAAAATTGTGACAACAGCAGATCTTGTCTTTGGATTTTTATTTTATGGAATAATGTACTTGAGTATTAAATGCATTCTGTTTGCTGCCTACATTCTGTCCACTCACGTTTCAACACAAATATATTTGAAAGCCGATGATTGGTGTTATTGCATGATCCAAATTTCTAGCGGGAAGTCATGATGTTGGCAAAGTTGGAGTTAGCCAGATTTAGCTTATCCTGTGTGCTTGCATGCAAATAAGTAAAATAAAAAATGAGCAAAAGAAAACAACTGACATTTTTTATTCTTTTAAAATTAGAACGTGAACTATTGTAAACAGTGAAGATGCTGCTGAGAGCAGCATGAGCACAGAGTCTGCTAATGTAAGTGCTAGATGCACGATGAACTTGAAATAGGTAGGAATAATATTTCATTTTATTGTCTCATCAGGCTTTTTGATTGTTTAGTGTAGCAGGTTTCATATGCATATTTTTGTTACTATCTTCATGCCTGACTGTTCATATGATGATGATGCTAATTGAGGGAGTCTGTTGTTTTCTAGGCCAAATTTTACTGCGTCATTCTCTGAGTTATACTTAATATACAGTAGTATATGACTGTATATGTTAGCCTGTTACTTAGCTGACTTCTATTGTTTTTCAGGCCTGTTGGCTGGCCTTTGAAATGCATCTACTGAATCAATCTTTCTGTCTCTTTATTGCTCACTCACTGCGAAGTCGAACACACAGATTACAGAATATGAATGGGGCAATGCTTGGGAAAGTGCAAAAACTTTGAGCATTTGTAACAGAGTTAATGCAGTTCAGCTTAAGATTTTACACAGGGTGCAAATATCCCCCTCCCTATGACATAAATTCAACACTAACTTCTCTCCCAATGTCCTAAGCGCAGGACAGAGGTGGGTGGTCTTACCCATTGCCTCTGGTCTTGCAGGAAAATACAGTATAGCAATTTTGGTATATGATGGGGCAAGTAATTAATATGATTTTTTCCATTAATACATTCTGATTCTTTATACTTGCTGCTGGGGATATCAACTGGCTGTATTACTGATAAATACAAACAGAAACGCTACAACATGCTAACATTCTGTGCCAGAAAATGCATTCATTTTAACTGGATATCAGAAAAATTTCCATCCAAAACATGTTGGCATAGAGTCATTCTATAATATGTATCTCTGGATTATCTGACTTGCATGCTGAAGGGCAAAAACAACGTATTTCATAGAACATGGGAACCTGTTATGTTTTATATTGGTTTAGACATTTTTGCTATTCTAACAAAAGGGTTCATATAACACAGACCTTTGTGGTTTTTGGTTATTGTATGTATGTATTTATTTAATTACATAATAACTTATGTAATTCCTGTGTCACCTGCCTGTTATATCATGTATTTGGGAGCCAAGATGTTCTTTTTGGTCTGTTTTGACTATTTTTGTTAGGATCAAAAATTAATATGATGAACCTTTATTAGTCCCACAAGTGGGAAATTTGCATTGTCATGGTAGAAAGTGGACAGAAACAAAGAGCAGCAAAAATTAAAAACAATAAAGTATAATAAAAAATACACATGTGCACCCCAGGTACACAATGAAGTGACAAACATTGACCCAAAAACAGTAGTAAATTGCACCCAAGTAAAACATATGTAAAAAGAAAAAAACAAGTAAATAAAGAATATAACTATGTGCTTAAGAAACAAAAAATAAGAAACATGTGCAATTAAAAATGGCATTACAGAAAAAATATACATATAAAAGGAAAAGATAAAAACTAAGAAGATATAAAGACAAAATATAAAAACTAAGAATATAAAAAAATATACTGACATATCAAGAAACAAATTAAGAAGAAAGGGCATCTATAAAAGCTGAGTGACAAAAGTGTGTTTTCAAACGATATTTAAAATTAAAAATTATTACTGAGTCAGCTGACATAATGCTTGGAGGTAGGTCTAGAAGCCATCACAGAGAAAACTTTATCATCTTTGTTTTAAGTCTGGACATTGGAACAGCAAGTAAGCCCTCATCAGATGATCATGCAGTGTAGCCAGTGAAGTCATGCCAAACTAATACAAAGGTAATATTTTCAAGAAATCTTGACCTTTTACAGTTGCGGTCAGAAGTTACGCATGAATGTCACCATGGACATAAATGTCATGGCAATATTGGGGTTTCAGTGACTTTTCTGTGGCAGAATGACTGTGCAGCATAAATCTTTAATAGAAAAAAAAAGACTTCAGTGCACATGTTTTAATTTATTATGGGTTTTCTGAAATCAACACAGGCTCAAAAATATACTTACAGAGTCAAAAATATACATCCAGCCCAGAACTTGGAACAGACCTTTAAGCATAGTCCACATATTTTCTATAGGTTTGAGGTCAAGACTTGTTTTAAGCTTAATGTTAGCCTGCTTTATTCAGTCAACAACTAGCTTTGATGTATGTTTGGGGTCATTGTTCTTTTGGAACACCAAGTTGCTTCTAAGTTTCAATTATCTAGTTGGTGTTTGAGGTTATGCTGAGGAATCCTGATGTTCTGCATTATTCCATCCACTTTATGCAATGCACCAGTTCAGCAAAACAGGGGCTGCATTGGGGCAATGCATGATGCTACCACCATGCTGAACAACTACCTCTAGTCATTGTGGCCAAACAACTCAATCTTTGTCTCATTTGACAATAAAACTTTATTCCATAAGTATTTTGCTTTGTCCATGTGGTCAGCTGAATACTTTAGCTGAGCTTGAAGGTGTCGATTTTAGAGCAGGGGCTTCTTTTTTGGACAACAGCCTCTTAGTCCATGGAGATGTAAAACTCACTTTTAGATAGTGAGTTAGACTGTTGATAGTGTTCCAGTAGCTTCCAGTTCATGGTAGGTCTGTGCCTTGATGGTTCCTGGGTTGTTCCTGACGGTCCACAACAATTTGCTCTAAGGAGAGGCTGATAGTTTGGGTCTTCTTCCAGCAAAGTGGCTACACCTCCCGGCTACACTTGTACACCGGTAAAGTTGTTTCAACTGATGACCTTGGAATCTGCAGTTGCTTAGAAATGGCTCCAAGAAACATTTCTGAGTTGCATAAATCTATGATCCTTTTTCCCACATCTGCAGTGAGCTCCTGGGACTTTCCTATTGTACAGTGTGTTGGTCAGTCCAATGAGTGATTGTAAGCAGCAGCTACAGGCTGTAGTAAATCATGATTACTAACAGGAAGTTAAGAGGCTTTGACAAGTTAAGACATTTTGGAACTTTCAACACCACTGAATTAATAATCTATGTGGGTATGTGTGTATTTTTAATCTTGTATGTATAATTGTGATTCTGTGCTGCATTTGGCTGCTGCATTGTGTATCAATTGGAGATGAGCAATGGAAAAGCTGTTCAGTGAAGTGAATAAGGCATTACAATAGTCGAAGTGAGATGTAATAAAAGCATGTATGATTTATTCTGTGTCTTTAAAGGATTTCCAACTTTGCAATATTTCTCAGTTGATAAAAGAAGTTTAAGCCAGAGTTCAAGATCACCCCTAAATTCCTAGACACTTGTTTAATATCATGTGCCAAAGATCCCAAGGCCTGCTTGACATGAGCTTTCTATTGTGGGCTAGTAACTGAAATGTCTGTTTTGTCAGAATAGTTGTATGACATTCAATTTCTCACATCATTAATATAGGCTAGATGAATTGATGTCAGCTACATTGTTTGGATCCAGAGACAGTTAGAGCTGCAGATCATCAGCATAAAAGTGAAATTTTATGTTATATCCCTGGTTGACGTGTCCAAGAGGGAGCAATTATAGAGAAAATAATATCAAACCTAAAATTACCTTGGGGTACTTCACATGTAAACATGGAGGAGGAGGAAACCCCCTTACCAGCAGCAACTGCAAAAGTTCTATTAGATAATTATGAGCAAAACCAGGCCAGTGTAGTTCCTGGTATTCTCACCCACTGCTTTAATCTACTGATCATGATGGCATGCTCGATAGTGTCAAATGCAACACACTTTTGTATATATAACACCAAGAGATTAACACCAAGAGTTTCCTAGGATCTTCATTCATTAAAATGCCATTTCTGTACTGTGTTTATTTCTGAAACCAGATTACAATTTCTTAAAAATATTATTCTACTGCACTACATCCAGTACCTGCATTGCTATGCCTTTCTCTAACACTTTAGACAGAAATGGAGTTTGAGGTGGGCCTAATTATTTGGGTCTGACTGGCCAAAGTTTAGTTTCCTGAGCAAGGAACCGCAGCTGACCACAGCTGTTTAAAAAAGTCAGGAACCACAATAGTGACCATTGAAATATTCAGAATAGATAAAATAATTGGGCTACTACATCACTGACTTCTTTGAGCAGTCTAGTGTGTATGATGTCTACAGAACTAGATGATGGTTTAAGATGATGCAATAGTTCAATGAGCTCATGTTCAGAAATAGGACTAAATGAACCTAATAAGACAATTTTTTTAAAATAAAGTGTACCTCATTGTATTCATTGTTGTGGATGCACAATTAAGTCTTGATTTTGTAAACTTGACTAGTGAAAAAAGTTAAGAAATCTTCATATGTAACAGTGGTTGAAGCTGCTGTTTGTTGAAAAGAATTAATAAGGTCATTAGTAGTTTTAAACAAACACCTGGGGTTATGCATTAATAATCATTAACATTAGTAACTTCTGAGAAATACGCTGCCCTGGCAGTCTTAACAGCTGCATTCTAAGAAATTAAAAGATCCCTTAAGTGCTCAAGATGTACAGTCAGTTTATTAGTTTTCCATGCTCTTTCAGCCCTCCTACATTTTCTACTCATCACACAGATCTCTTCACTAATACAGTACAAGGGAATCGCATATGTTCTGGCTGGGTGGAAGCATGAGATCTGGAGGTATATTTGCTCTTTGATCCAGAAACCCTGCCGCCTTCTCTGGACCCAAGCTCATTTACGAATGAAGCAATTTGAAAAACTGTCCTGTGGTCTGACTAATCAAAATTTGGAATTCTTTTTGGAAATCATGGATGTCGCATCATTCAGGCTAAAGAGGAGAGGGACCAGCTGGTAAGTTATCAGTGCACAGTTATTAGATCACATGGCATGGGAAGCTTGGACATTTGGGAATGCAGCATTAATGCTGAATGATATATATGGGTTGTGGAGCAACATATGCTGCCATCCAGTCAACATCATTTTCAGGGAAGGCTTTGCTTATTTCAGCAAGACAATACCAAACCGCTTTCTTCACATTTTATAAAAGCATTCTAAACTGGCCTGCCTGTAGTTCAGATCTGTGACCCATTGAAAGCATTTGGCACAACATGAAACAAAAATATGACGAAGACACTGAACTGTTGAACAACTGAAATCCCATATCAGGCAAGAATGGGGCAAAATCTCACTCCATTTAAGCTACAGCAACTGGTCTCCTCTGTTCCCAAACCTTTATAGGTGATGCAACACGGTGGTAAACATGCCCCATCCCAACTTTTTTGAAAGTTATTACTGGTGTCAAATTCAAAATGGGTATATATTTTTCATAAAACAACATCTCAGTTTCAGCATTTGATATTTTGTCTTTGTTCTGTTTGCAATTAATGTGGGGTTACATAAATTGTAAATCATTGCATTCTCTTTTATTTACATTTTACACAGCATCCCAACATTTTTGGAAGTCGGGTTATATTTTACTCCTGCTGTATGCAGCAGGATCTTAATTTTGCCCATCATGTACAGTTTTTGCCAAATAACAGTTTTCACTGGCTAATGAAACCCTGATATTTGCATATTGACAAATATTGACAAATACAAATGAGCATGCATTTCACTTGCTAAATGCAAAACTGAAGGGAAAAGAGAGTGAGTGTGCATGTGTATACATGTTGATATACCCTTATGAGAATCAAATTCATTATAGTTAGGGTTATGCCTGTAGAAATTAATGGGAGGTCCCCACAAAGATGTAAATACCAACATGAGTGTGTGTGTGTTTTACTAGTGCCAGCTAGTATTGCTCATGGAAAACACTATAATTGGTGAAAGCATGTTTTTTAATGCTATGGAGTCTCTCTTCTTAATGAAGATAAAGAGAAATCTATTTTTCCAGAGGAATTAATGTGAGCTTGATTAAGTTTAACTGTGTCGGGTTATTAAATTTCACATACACCTCACCATGCATAAACTTGGCGGTTAACTATTGGAAAAATTTTACCTGGTATTTTTTCAATTCTGTCCAGTTTTGATGAATCTGTGCCCGCTGTAGCCTTCTGCTGTTGTAGTGTATTCATCTCTACATATTAGGGGTGTAACACAGTGCCAATATCTGTATTTATATATTTATCTATTTATTGTTCTGTTTTCAGTAAGGTGGTGTTTTCAGCGGATAGTGACTTTAAATACTTGGATTTAAATTTTTAAATCCAAAAGTTGTTTTTGCTTTTGTTAACCATCTTACCACTATCTGCTGAAAACATTGGAACCACAGACAAACATAACTGTAGTCATCTCCTGAACCAGATGTCCTGTGGATCTTCTATATAATGAGACCGAGTATGCCTGCTAACTGTTTGACAACAAGTATGTCTTTCCCAAATCAACAAATTCTTAATTATAGATCACCTGACAGCAATATGCATCTAATAATATTTTTCCAGATTTACTTTAGTTTTTTGGTTGAGTAAATTCCAGAAAGATGAGATCACTGGTTTCAGAATCTACGATAAAGCTGCAGTGTAAAAAAGATCCTTTAATAAGCATTTCATTACAGTGCCTGTATTATTTTCTGAAAACATTTTCTTTTAAAAACATTAGAGAATGATAATTTAAGAATAACTAAAACAAACAAGTGTTTTTAGTCAACTCTCTACACAGTGCATGGGCTGCATCAGCAATATTAAACAATGTCTTAAAATATGAAAACACTTTTTTGTACAGTCATATGGTAGAAATATGATTTCATTTTGGAGCTTAGTAAGGCAGGTCTGGTTTGGGTCAACTCTGATCCTCATTGCTAACTGAAAACATATCACATAGCAGATTTGGTTGTTTAATTATACTAGGGAAAGTAGTGGTGAATCCATCTTGCTTCGAGACCTAAGTACTAGGTGATGCACTGATTTTTTGTTTAAATTTCTTTCTTTCTTTCTTAAGGACACTTTTGGACCCTGAAAATGTTCAATTCGTGGACTTTACAATGAAAAAATACTAACAGAAAATTGCGCCATCTCTTAAAAAATTAGAATGAAAGATTTATTTAGCTTCTTTGCTGGTGTTATTAAGCTTTTTTTGGTGCTTGTGATGCACAAAAGTATATAATACATGGTTGCAATAAGCCGATAATGAATTATGAATATCTTATTCAATAAGGCAGGGTGGTACATTGGTGCAGTGGTTGGCACCTTTGCCTAACAGCAAGAAGGTTCTGGGTTTGATCCTGCCAGCTGATTGATGTCTTTCTTGTCAGAGTTTGCATGTTCTTCCCATGACTGCATGGGTTTCTTCTGGGTGCTCTGGTTTCCCACAAGCCAAAGACATGCTGATTAGCTGACGCTACCCTTAATGGATAAGCGGTATAGATAATGTATGGATGGATGATTCAATAAGGCAGTCTAACCACTTTATCCTGATCAAGGTACATGGATCCGGAGCCAATCACAGGAGCACTGGGTGTGAGGCTGGATTACATCCTGCATGTTTTATCACAGGGCACTATGCACACACATTTGCATACACTCGGTCACTCCATGGGACAATTTATTTTGGCCAATTCACCTACTTGCATGTTTTACCATTTGTAGCATCTGCAATGTAATTTCACTGGGGAGATGGTGATTACAGATTAGCATTACTTAATACCATATATTACATTTGCAGAAGTCCATTACCTCCAGCTGAAAACTAAATTATGCCATTTACTGGGTTTTACTAATCAAAAGGTTTATCAAATTTGTGCCATAGTGTCTCACAAAGAAAACTTTTCTTAAAATAATGATTGAACAGTGTAGTATGATGTGATTGTACATTGTAATTTCAGATTAGACATTTACAGTATGCTTGCACCTCCAATAAATGCCCCCAGCATTTTAAATAGTTAGTAAATAATTTTTATTAAAATATACCTTTTTATCAGTGTTCATAATGTATTTTGATCAATTTTCAATCAATTCTGTATTTATGCATGTCTGTCTGGCTGTTTTCATTTTGATTCTTCTTCAAATAACAAAAAACCTAACTTATACAGTTGTGGTGATATGTTTACACAAATGGGCATGAATTTAATGGTAATATTGGGCTTTAAATGACTTATTGATCTGTTCTTTTTCCGTTGTAGAAACAGATTTTTGATAGAAAAGAACCCAAGAATTTGGGTCTGGGGCAGTGTAGCCGGAGTTGGGTCAGTGTGGTGGTTGCGATCCACAGGTGAGGATGGCAAGCTGGGGAGACGAAGGGGTCCTCTCCATAGTGTTCCGTCAATGTGCTGTCACGGGGAGTCTAAGACCGCGCAAGACAAAGAAGCAGAGATCACCCTCAGACTAATACCTCCTCTGTCCTTACTCACTGCGTTTCCTCATTGCTACACTTTTATTTCTCGCCGCTTCCAGTTGGTGGACAAGGTTGTCCACCCACAGCATGGGATAGCCATCAAATTCTGACACCTCGTTGAGCTTACAGAAGTCGTTACATAGACAGAGAGTGCCGTTGGGCTTGAGCACCACAATGATGGGGCTGGACCAGGGGCTGGAGGATTCCTTGATAACTCCATCCTACAGCATTTGTACCACTTCGGCCTCAATAGCGTGGTGATGGGCTTCCGGAACACGCTAGGGCCACTGGCTAATGAGCACTCCCTGTGGGGTTTTGATATGGTGTTGCACTATGTTGGTCCACTCGGGCTCTTTGGAGAACACATCCTGAAACTGAGACTCCAGCTCGGCGAGATCTTGCTTCTGACTACTAGAGAGTTCGGGACCCCTTTCGATCATCTCCACGGCACCTGAAACACAAGACAAACCAGCAAGGAGTGCTGGGACTGGCTCTGGCCATCACTTGAGCAAAATGATGTGGTAGGTCTGCATTTCAGCTTACTTACCTGGCTGCTGTAGGTGGTAGTTTACTGGGCCCACACTCTACACGATGGTGTAGGGGCCCTCCAAATGAGTGACAAATATGCAGGAGGCGCTAGGCACAATTAGCAGCTTCATATGTTTTTTCACAATGGGGTCCACCCGTGTGATATGGCCTTGCATCTATCCACTCCACACAGACATGTGATCCACTACCGTGGAACCCCGCTAAGGCCTGTGGTGTTTCAAAGACGAAGAAGAGCATGTACGGGAGGAGTAGGTCCCAGTTCCACCCCTCCTCGTTGATGACTCAGTGGAGCATGTGCTTCAGCGTCTGATTAATATGCTCTACCAAGCTGTTGTTCTGGGGATGGTACATGGATGTGTGGAGGTAGTTGACCAGAAGCAGCCGGCAGACATCTTTCATCAGCCGGGAGATGAAAGATGTTCCTTGATCTGTAAGGATGCCTTTTGGGATCCCAATACAGCTGAATAACAGGACGAGCTCTCGGACGAGCTCTGAATAACGAGGACGAGCGCTTGATATTCTGGGACATAATCTCATGGGCATGGTAGGTGCGCTATGCCTTCCTGGTGAGGAGTGGCACTAGGATCCATGGCCATTCGCTGTAGAGCCATCCCTCTCGATGTGCCATGCTCTCAAACATTCCCAAGAATGCCTCTACCTCATCATCCATGGTCATCTTGGTTAAATGATGTAGGGCAACCTGGGTTTGGTTGAGGAGGGACATGGCTGCGGTAGGCAGTCACTGTAGAGCGTCTATCTCCTGAGCCATTGCCCGGAGCCCCTGCAAAAGCTCCTGGTTCACGTGACCCCGCCTCTAGGAGTACCACATGCTCGATGTTAAGCACCATAGGTCGGGTTGTCTGATACCCGCATTCTCCAACACTTGTGAGCTCAGCAGTGTTGACAACAAATTTATTTTTTATAGTGAAAAGTCCAAAAAACCAAGAACCAAAAACCCCCCCAGAAAAGATGAATCCAAGGAGGTGAGGTGAGGTGCAACCAGTCCAGGGTGAAAAAGTTCATGTCTTTTGTGGTTGTGTGGTAGCTCTATGGCCATCTGTGGCAGTGTAGCTGGAGCTGTGTCGGCATGTCGGCGAGGCATGGGTGAGAGATGGCGTGCTCTCTGCTTTTACTGCTTTTTATTCTGTTTTTCTTCTTTCTTCCTATTTTTTCTTTATTTACTCTGGTTATTTATTTTGGTTAGTGTATAGTACTTGTGTAGATATAGTAATTATTATTTACTAGACTAGACAACTTTCAGCACCAACTACTCCGTGATGACTGTGACGCCAAGTGGCTCCATTGTTTACAGCTGGGAACAGCTGCTGCGGCTCCGGCAGCACAGCCGAACCGGTGTCCGGCATGCCATCCCTGCGGAGATCAAGAGGAACTTCCGTGGCTGACAAGCAGGGAGAGCACGACGGCTGAAGAAGAAAAGATTTCATCCTGCGCTCCCTTCGATAGTGATGGGGAACGTTAGATCTCTTGTGAATAAGATGGACGAGCTGGCGGTGCTAACGAGGTCGGAAAAAAATTTCCGGGAGTGCAGTTGTGTGTTTCACGGAGACATGGCTGAATGAAAACATCCTGGACTCTGTAGTGGATTTAAACGGGTTTCAGTGTGTAAGTGCGGACAGAGACACCGGCAAGAGTGAAAAGAAGGGGGGAGGAGGACTCGCTCTATATGTAAACAACCGCTGGTGTTCTCCCAGTCATGTTAAGATGAGAATGACTGTGTACTAAACACATTGGTACTAAACCAACTGTTATCAGTCAGTCTCTGACCGTATTACCTGCCCAGAGAGTTATCCATTGTTATCATCATTGTTTACATTGCCCCTGACGCTAACGTGACGCAGGCGTATGATGTCATCAGCTCAGTGACCGCAGACTTCCTGACTCAGTCCGAATGCGTTTATGGCCGTAACGGGAGATAACAATTGAACAAGCCTCTCCACTGTTCTACCAACATTAAAGCAATATGTTGATTTCAAAACTAGAGACTATAAAACACTGGACCTATTCTATGCCAATGCTACAGAGGCATACACCTCCATCTCTCTCCCTCCCCTGGGCAGGGCTGACCACAACCTTGTCCACCTCAGGACCCTTTACAAACCTGTTGTCCAGAGGCAACCTGCAGTTGAGAAAACTGTTACTAGATGGACAAAAGAAACGGAGGAGACTCTTCAGGGTTGCTTTGAGGCAACGTACTGGGATGTTCTCTGCAGTTCCCACCGGGACAAAATAGACAATCTGACAGACCGCATCACAGAATACATTAACTTCTGTGTGGACACGGTTGTTCCCAAAATAAACTGTTCGTTGCTTCCCCAACAATAAACCCTGGGTAACCAAAGACATCAAAGCCACACTCAACAAGAAGAGCGCTTTCAGAAATGGTAACAAAGAAGAGTTAAGACTGATACAGAGAGAGCTGAAATTTAAGATTGCATAGGGGAAAGACTGCTACAGGAGGAAGCTGGAAAGCAAACTCCAAGTAAACAACTTCAGGGAGGCATGGAATGGAATGAGGGCCATTACTGGCCTGAAACAAAAGAGAGGCGTTGGGATGGATGGGGACGTTGAATGTGCAAACAATTTAAATTTGCACTTTTATAGGTTTGACCCCCCTTCGTTCCCCCCTTTGTCCCCTCCCTCCACACCCGGCTCTTCTTACCTTCTCCTTTCTCCTCCTCCCTCTCCCGACCCCACAGCCTGCCTCTCTCTGTCCCTCTCAGCGGATGACATCAGAAGGTAACTGTGTAGACTCCATCCCAGCAAAGCTACAGGTCCCGACGGCATCAGTCCCAGGGCCCTCAGGTGCTGTGCTGCCCAGCTGTACTTGATCTATAACATGAGTCTGAAACTGCAGAGAGTCCCATCACTCTGGAAGACATCCTGTTTTGTTCCTGTCCCTAAAAAGACCCACCCATCGACCCCCAACAACTACAGGCCAGTGGCTCTGACTTCGTCATGAAAACACTGGAGAGACTCGTACTGAAACATCTACGTCTGCTGGTGGAGCCCTGGCTGAACCCCCTACAGTTCGCTTACCAGCCCCGTATCGGCGTAGAGGATGCCATCATCTACCTGCTGAACCAGACTCATTCTCATCTGGATATTGTTGGGAACACTGTGAGGGTCATGTTTTGTGACTTCTCCAGTGCTTTTAACACAATCAGACCATCACTTCTTGGGAATAAGCTTACAGAAATGCAGGTAGACCCCCCACTGGTAGCCTGGATTACAGACTAAACAATTGACCACAGCATGCTTGACTGAAGAGCTGCCGCTCAGAAAGCATCATGAGCAACACGGGCCGCCGCAGGGAACTGTCCTATCACCTTTCCTCTTCACCGTATATACATCTGACTTCAGGTACAGGTCTCAGTCATGTCACCTGCAGAAATTCTCTGATGACTCTGTCATTGTGGCCTGTATCAGGGATGGTCAGGAGGAGGAATACAGGGGTGTGGTGGAAAGCTTTGTTGAGTGGTGTGATCGGAATCATTTACGGCTAAACATCACAAAAACAAAGGAACTGGAGGTGGACTTCAGGAAGCGGGCTCCTCCTCCCACCCCCTATCACTATCAGAGGAACGGAGGTTGAAGTAGTTGAGGACTATAGGTTCCTGGGAGTACACATCGACAGTAAACTTGACTGGTGCAAGAACACAGACACTGTTCTCAAGAAAGGGAATAGCCGGCTCTACCTAATGAGGAGGCTTAGGTCGTTTAATATATGCAGGAAAATGCTGACAATGTTTTATCACTCTGTGGTGGAGAGTGTGGTGTTTTTTGCAGCTGTGTGCTTGGGCAGTGCGGTGAAGTCAGCTGATCACAACAGGCTGAACAAGCTGATTAAAAAGGCTGGTTCTGTCCTAGGCGTCAAACTAGAGGA
>JAQQZX010000023.1:28810674-28826420 GCA_030068355.1 Notoglanidium maculatum | reverse complement strand
GAGAGAGATTAAGCTCAGTAACTCAAACACACACTATGCACTGTAACACAACAGTCTCTGACTTTGGGGCGCGCGTGCGTGTGTGTGCGTGTGCGTGCGTGTGTGTGCGTGTGTGTGCGTGTGTGTGCGCGTGTGTGCGCGTGTGTGCGCGTGCGTGCGTGTGTGTTTGTTTGTGTTTGTTTTAGAGAAGACTGGAAGCCGGTGCTGACGATTAACTCCATCATATATGGACTACAGTATCTGTTCTTAGTAAGTGGACCGTACCATTCTGTGGGCTGGGGGGTGCGGGGTGGGGTGTTCCTCATTCTAAACATTCTTTTTCCTCCTCCTGGTCTCTTCATCCTTCTACTTTCTCCTCATCCTCATATTTATTTTAATTCCTTCTCTTTTTCCTTTCCCTTATCCTCTCCTTATTTTTCTTCTTATTCTCCTACTTCTTCCTCACATTCTTCTCCCTCTCTTTATTCTCCTCCTCCTTCCCCATTCCATCTTCTACCTCTCTGTCTTTTTTCTCTCTTGCTTCCCCTCTCCTTCTTTCTCTCCTTCCGTCATTCCTTCTTGTTCCTCCTTTATTACATGTTCTCTTTCTTTCCTTGCCTATTCCTGTGTAACTGCTTTAGAAGCTAGCATAAAAAGAGAATATTTTCTATCCTAAATAAATGCTGTAATTGACTAGCCTGACCTGTGTGTGGGTGTTTAATCCTCTCTGATGTAATTTTTTAACGCTCTGGTAGGAGCCGAACCCTGAGGATCCTCTGAACAAGGAGGCGGCGGAGGTGCTGCAGTCGAACAGGCGGCTTTTTGAGCAGAACGTCCAGCGCTCGCTACGCGGAGGCTACGTCGGAGCTACCTACTTCGAGCGGTGTCTCAAATAATAACAACCACAACGCTCATCGTTTACATACGCTGAGACACTGACTGACACGTTGACCGTTGGGGGGCGGGGTGACCTGGGGAGGGGCGGGGTTAGGGGTGGGGCGTCAAATGAAGGTTTCATCAGTCAGTAATTGTTGCTCGGAGAATTGTGTGGCAGTGAAACGCTGCAGTGATGTTTGGTTATTATTCACTCACACACACACACACACACACACACACACACACACAAAAACATACAATAGTGTACATGGGGAAAAAACAACACTCCCTTCCTCCCTTACCAATGTTTCGTTTTCAAGCTCAGAGAACACAACAGTGATGTTTGAGCTCACACAATGCACAAATGCTCACACACACACACACACACACGTGTCCATGACAGATTGACGGATTGACTGACTGAGCGCAGGAAGAGAGAGGCTCTGACAGAATGGGAGGTCATATGTTTTTGTTAAGTTTTTCTTCATGTGTACCTGTTTGGGGGGGATCAGGGGGCATGGGGTGCCCATGGGGGGTGGTGAGGGGGCATGGGGTGCCCATGGGGGGTGGGTGGGGGTGTGTCTAGTTTTTGTGCAGAGGGTCTGAGTTTGTTCAGGCGACAGAAATCTTACAATCCTCTTGTGTATATTGAAATCCCAGCTGTTCACAATGACTGCAATATGAATTATGTTAAATAAAATATGGACTTGAATGCTTATATAATATATATTTAATATCTCTGTCACACAGACACAATCAGCACACTGATCAGATAAGGAGTGTTCAGTTTGTTAGGGTTGGTTCTCATTTTTACGTATTCTTTAACAGGAGGTGTGTTACGTCATTTTATGGTGTGTGTATTTTGTTCAAACGTCTGGCCAGCCGCACAGTCCGCTGCTTTCTCTCAGTGTGAAAGGAATCAGCACATCCTTATTAGCAAAGTTAGCTTCACTAGCTATCAGCTGAAATAACTCAACTGTTGGCAGCTGTTAATAAATATTTAGCTTATCTAATATTGCCTAAAGCTTTCAGTTCATGTTTGTGGAGGAATTTGGTGAAGAGTTTATGTACTTCAATAAAATAAGAAGAACCCTTACGCTTTTAACCATCAGCAAACAAAGGTACATAATTAATATATACAAAAGGTAGAATACCGTTGAAGATAGAAATGTTGATAGAAATATAAAGTATTTATGGGCTTCACTGTTTGAGTTCTACATTTTAGAATGATTATAAAGACAATCCTGATTGGTGCATAAGAAAAGTGCTCACTGTGTTTCCTGTGAGTCCTGACGATGCCACGCCCTCCAGGAGTCCCAGAGGGCAAAAGATAGTCGGCTGTGCTCCGTGGGCGCTCCCGGTTCTCTCTCTCGTCAATCACAGCGACGCTGTCGATCCTAGGCGTCTGTGAGTTTGTGTATGTGGAAGAGGAAGGATAGCGCTTTCCTCTGAGCGTGCTACACTGCTCTGGTGTGACGGGGAGAACTGACTGGTGGGAATTAGTCAAGATGAAGGCGGTGGATAAATAAATTAAATAATATCTGCTGTATTTTTTGTTAAATATTTCAAAATTTGTGCTGAAAACAACAACTATTAAGTATAGTTTGTTTTAATAGAAATTAAAATATATGATAAGCTTTTATTAGTCCCTCATGTGGAAACCAAAGCTCTTCAGTGTCCTGCACCCAGGTGCTGAACGAACGTGCCGTGGCTGTCTTCCAACAAAGACTAAAGACCTTCCTCTTCACCAGGCAGTTTAATTAGCATTTTGCATGCTTTATGTTTTATTGCTTGGGGTCTGTTTTCTTTTCATATTGTTCTAACCTCCCCAACATGGCCCGAGACTGATGGACTCTTAGTCCCTGACCCAGTGAGCTAGCATGACAATAGAACAGATTAGATCAGATCTTTATTGTCCACCTAGGTGTAAATTTGTTTTCGGCTCACTGAGACATGAGAACACAAACAAGAAAACATCAAACACAGTTCAATATCTGTGGTTTAAGTTACACAGTCATTTGCAAAGTCAGGAATGTTAATTGCATTTGTAATAAAAGACTTTTTAAATATATTGTTAGTTGCTCGAGGCACTCTGTAGTGTCCTGAAGTGACCCCACAGGTTTTGGACAGGATTTAGATCAGAGCCCTGACCATTCCAAAACCGCCAATTTAATAGCTCAGTATTTGGAGATATCCATGATTCCCTTTTGACTAGCACGTCAGTCCCAGCTGAAGAGACACAGCACAATGCTGCCATCACCATGCTTCATGTTTCATCATGGGGATGGGGTTCTTTGGGTGACAATATGTCTGTCTGATCTATCTACAGTGCCCCTATAAAGTTTGTGACCCCTTTTCAGTGTTCTGTATTTCTGCATAAATTTGACCTGATTTTCATCTAAGTTTTTTATCCAGCATTAAATATCTTTGTCGGAAAACATATGCAAACCTTTGCTGTCAGTAACTTTTATGACCCGGTTGAGCAGCAATAACTTCAGTAAAAGGTTTCCAGAAGCTGGTGATCAGTCCTCAACAAGGGGCTGGATGAGTTTTGGCCCATTCCTCCTTACAATTCTGCTTCAACTCAGTGATGTTGCTGGGCTTCCTTGCATGAACTGCCATTTTTAGGTCCTTCCACAACATATCTATTCAGTTAAGGTCTGGACTTCAACTCTGGAGTGGTCATTCCTAAATGTTAATGCTCCACAGTGTGTGATTCTGCCCCCTGACCCCCCCTCTCTTACCCCTCCGTCTCCGAGCGTGCATTAGAGCGAAAGGTGGCCGTCAGGAGCCCGTAGCGTACTTCCAAGTGCTTATATTCACACTCTCTTGCTTTTTCTGTGCTAAATAATAAGTACGATTCTCCATTTTTCAAAATTTGGCATCTCAAACTTGTTCTCCAGCTCCAGCAAACACTGATTCCTCCTCTTTCTTCTTCCTCGTTTTCCTTTCTTCTTCTTTGTCGTGCTTCCGGTGCTTCCTTCCAGATTCACGCTGCCGCTTGTAGAAACGTGGAAGGCGCTCTCTAGAGGTTTGTCCGTTCTGGGCTCCTGTAGCGGCGCAACATGGCGGCTCCGTAGAGGTGGACCCGCTCCCGGTGTAGGTATAAAGGGCTCGTTCTAAACTTACACAAACAGAACAATTCGTAGTCAGAGCTAATTATACACTAATGATAAATAATGAAACTAATGAAAACATTCTTATGAATTCCATAAGTGTATAATGGAATAAATACTCCATTTCTGTTAAAAGATGGGAAAATCCTCAAAATCCTACATAGTGGAACTGAATTTCCTCAGTTTGTATATCTTCCGGCTCACAGTGGATTGGTGGAGGCCAAACATTCTAGAAATTGTTTTGTTACCTTTTCCAGCCTGATGAGCATCAATAACCTTTTTTCTGAGGTCCTCAGGAATCTCCAATGATTGAGGCATGGTACACTTCCATAAAGTGTGAAGTGATGAAGACCAGACTTTAAAATGCCTGACTTCAGTTTATTCTCTTTAAATGACCTCACACTCCTGGAGGATTGCATACTTTTTCTGACAAAGGGATGTACTGCGCAATAAATAAATCTACAAACTACAGTGTCTTTGTGTCATTTATTCAACTAGGTTCTCTTTATCTAGTTTTAGCACTTAGATGAAGATCTGATTACATTTTAGGTCAAATATATGCAGAATTACAGAATACTGAAAGGGGCCCACTAACTTTCTAGTGGCAATCAATCTGTCTGTCTGTCGTAGTTTTTATTTAGTTTTAAGTAAATTGTCATGCTGACAAATGAATGAATGTTTAAAAAACGGATAAAGCTGCGGAAGGGGAGGGATGAGTCGAGGCTGTTTTAGTGCGCATGCGCTAAATGTGACGTTGTTCAGCGGAAGTCGCAGCAGCGCGCGGCCCTCCTTTTTTTTTCCTCCCCTCGCGACAACACACACAGGCAGCAGCTGCTAGAGAAGCGGAGCCGGGAGGAGCGAGCAGTCCGCAAAACCCAAAAAAACTTCAACACGAATCAGTTGGAGGATTTTAGGGTTTTGTCAGTGTGCGGCGTCAGCCTTCTAGATCTTATATTTTTGCTCACTTTTTGGTGTAACGACACCGACGGAAATATAAATATAAATAAAAAAAATAGAGTTGTGTGCGCGGTAAATCGTAAACTAGCTGTTAGCGTTAGCATTTAGCGTTATCGTTAGCTTAGCCGAGCAGCACCGCACCACACCGGGGTACGGAATGGAGCTGATAACAATCCTCGAAAAAACCGTCTCTCCAGGTGACTGCACCATTCACACAGTGATCCGAGAGGTGTTTGTGCTGTGTTTCTGTACTGTATTGCGCACGGTGTGTTTTCCCGCTCACTCTCGGCTAGCGTGTTAGCTTCGAAAAGTTGAGGGAGAGAGTGAAGAGGGAGGGGTGCGCGTGCCGAGGCCTGCGCGAGCTACAGCGCAGAAGCAGGAGCGGCGGCGCGTGAAGCCCGTGTGTTAGCAGGATTAGCATCCTTAAGGGAAGCAGTTTTCCTCACAGGTCGGTCCTGTGGCGGGAAAATTAGGAGTTTACAGGGCTGGGGTGTGAAAATGAGATTGTGGGTGGATAGCAGTCGGAATGGTGGAGGAAGCGAAGTTTACCGGTTCGCCGGGCGGCCATCACCCTTCGCGCGCGTGCGTGTGCGCGCACACGCACGCCTTTAGCATACAGGCTAATTCCGTTTCATTTCCGTCTCCTTTTCTCTGTGTGTATTTGTGTAATTTATATTTGTGAATGTTGTTCTCGTTCTGCGTGGTTTATCGCCCTGTAATAAGACAGCTGATTTATAAACCCAATCTAAGGTTCACTCTTCTAAATCGGAGTTAGCACTGTATGTTTAAGATATTTTAATCTTAACATGCACGCGGGTTACTTGTTCAGTGCAGCGAATAATCACTTAAAAATGTAGGTATTTAATTTTTTGTTTACTTGTTTACGCGTTGTGCCTTGACATTAAATCTAAGCTAATCACCCAGCTTAATTAATCTCTATAAATGTATAATAAACTGGTTTAATTAGCTGGTAAGCGTGTGATTGGTTAAAGATCAGATTTAATAGGTTAAGTTCATAAATAAATATAAAGTGATTTTACTAAAGCTGTAATCCCGTTTATTTACCATGTTTTATTAATCGTTTTATTAAGCATGTGTAACCCGTTAATTTTGAGCTCTGACTATATCCATAGAAATAAGTGTTTTAATGAATGATGAATTATTCCCTTGGCAGACTTTAGTCACTCGTTAGCTTGATGCTATCAAGTTAGCATGCTAGCTTCACACCGCGTAGCTAACTTTGCTCTGCATGGTTGCTCCATGTCGCCTTTAATATTGAACATATTTCTAAAATAAGTTCTCTTTTCCCTGTGTGTGTGTGTGTTGACAGATCGGAATGAGCTGGAGGCAGCGCAGAAGTTTTTGGAGCAAGCTGCCATTGAGAATTTGGTAAGTTTTGGCCCCCAGGACAGGAGCTAGCAGAGTGGAGCTGCGCAGTTCATGTACAGCACACCGCCCTGCTGTACTGCTTCACTTTCAACTCTGGCGCCACTCCTAGCCTAGCCTAGCTTAGCTTAGATCTGTTAGCTTAGCTGTCTCACGGTGCCGTTCTGAGTGGATTAAATCCCGGATGTGTTTCAGTTTGGATGCATTGGCTCTAGATGTCTGTTTCTGCTGTTGGGGCAAATATTTTCACTTATTAACATCCGGTGAAGTCTTTAGATCAAAACACCCCCTTTATTAAGTCTAAGGTAAACTTGTATGAAGGTGCTTTCACCTGTCTTTCGAGTCTGAATTACAGTGAGCTGTATCTAACTGCGATGAGTGTGCCTGTCCTCCATAACATAGCACATAAGCACATTGATATGTTTCTGCATGAGTCATGTTGGAGTCGCGTTGGATTTAGGACCACATAAGTTACTCAAATCTGATTTCAAAAGATTGGCTTTCTGTGTCCACACAGCCCTGAAAAGATCAGATCTGTATCGCATTAAGGCAAAAAATCAGAGTTGAGTCACTTGAGCATGGCAGTGTGAACGTAGCCTACGTGTTCTCACCTACATCAAGGTGGAGAAGGCGCCAGGGTTCTGTTCAGAGAAACTGAACCCTGTGTTTAAAAGCACATGTAAATGTCCTGGAAACATTTGCATCATAACCTTGAACAGAAATGTTAAATATGCACTAATATGTAAATGGAAACCCTCCACGTCCTCTCTCTGCATTTCTAATAAGCTTTAATATCACTAGCATTAGCTGACCAATGGACTAGCTAGTTAACAGGTAATCATGTATGACCTTGTTGTCCACTAATCTCAGGTCCATTTGTAGCTCTGCCCCTGAATAAATTATGCAGACATCTTTATATTGGCGTGGCTGAGATTATAAATCACATGAGCATCTAGGAGGTCTTTAGTCATGTTTCGAGCTAGTTGATGCCAGGTTCTATCAGCTCTAAGCTGTATCTGTGTCTAATATTTAATCTGAATACTCTCCTCTGTATCTCACTTGAGCTGGTATAAACTGGTTTTATTTTTTCATATGACTTATTGTAATACCTCTTCATAGTTATTTAGTGTGTTGGTGTGTGAGGCTTGCTCAGTGTTCTCAAGTGTGAGTTGGATTTCTTTGCTGTGATGATTAATCCAACCTTTGACCTCTCCCCTACAGCCTACGTTCCTGGTTGAGCTGTCAAAGGTGTTGGCGAACCCAGGCAACACACAGGTGGCCCGAGTCGCTGCTGGCCTGCAGGTGAAGAACTCTCTCACATCTAAGGACCCAGACGTGAAAGCGCAGTATCAGCAGAGATGGCTGGCCATCGACTCCAACGCTCGCCGTGAGATCAAGAACTATGTAAGGAAGCAACTCATGTTTACAAAACACATGGAGAGATACTGTGTTTTTCTGCATTCACACTGTGCTAAATGATCTGCACCAGGGCTGCTTACATCATAACAATGCAACTTTTTGTTTTGAACTAAAGCTCTCTCATTTTGCATGATATGGAGTGAGATCACGGTCTTTTATATGAGAGCACAGATGCAATGTTGAACTGAGCAAAACAGACACTACAAACATTCAGAATCAAGGAAACCAAGCAAAAACAGATGACAGGAGTACAGGAAAAACACGGTCTTGTATCTCTGCTGTGCTGCATTTCAGTGAGCTTGCTTTTCGCAGCCCTGCGCTGCATTCACTGTTTGCTGCACATTTCTCAGTTTCTGAAAAGTTTGTTACAGTATTGGGGAATCAAGAGAAAACATAAATAACATTAACTGTAATTTAAAACAATAAACCGAGAAGCACGCAGGAAAAGGCAAATGGATCAAAGGGCCGTGAGAATTGAGTGCACTTATCTCTGGGGTGCTGCGTTTCACCCACCCGGAGCACCTCTTCCAAACGGCCCAAGTGAACCACTCCCGAGAACGCTACGCAACTGATCAGTCGATCCGCTGGCAAGGGGTCAAATGCTCCCGAGAGCGGTTCAGTTTGCCTGGCGTGATTGCGGCCTCGGAGTCGCAGCCCTTAAGTTGTCTTGGCCAAGTTTCTTAATTCTTCCCAGTAAATAACAAAAATCAAATCCTGTCATAGTTCTCATCTCCCAGTAGGGAATGCTTTAAAGCAATAAGGGGGGTAAAGGTGAACTTTTAAGAAGCAGATCATGTGGTTGTACTACAAACTCTGTGCTAACTTCATAAAACCAGAACGCGATGTACAAAGTATTCCGTACATCCAGAAATATCAAAAGCTTTAAATGCTGAGCTTAAGTATGTCTACTGTTTATCACATAATTGTCCTTCCTTTCTTTGATGTGTCATGATCTGTTAAAAATGTTCATATACAAAAATTAACAGTGTTCTGCTATATTTATGGGACACCCTGTGTAAGGTTTTCTTTCTCCTCAGGTGCTGCAGACTCTGGGTACGGAGACGTACAGGCCGAGCTCCGCCTCTCAGTGCGTGGCCGGTATTGCGTGTGCTGAGATCCCGGTCAGTCAGTGGCCAGAGCTCATTCCTCAGCTTGTGGCCAATGTCACGGACCCCAGCAGTACTGAACACATGAAGGAGTCCACGCTGGAGGCCATCGGATACATCTGTCAGGACATTGTGAGTCTCCTGTTCTCCCTTGGCTTAATCAACACTTTCTGACCATTCACCATCCAGAATTTCAGAATAGTGCTATGATGTAATATGCATTTGTGTGTGTTTTGGTGGTTAGGAACCAGAGCAGCTCCAGGACAGCGCTAATCAGATTCTGACAGCCATTATTCAGGGCATGAGGAAAGAGGAGCCGAGCAACAATGTCAAATTAGCAGCCACCAACGCTCTGCTCAACTCTCTGGAGTTCACTAAAGCCAACTTCGACAAGGAGGTACTCCAACGCATGTATACACACACACACACACACACACACACACACACACACGCAGACAGTGAGTAACTGTGTTTAGCTCAGCGTTATAGCTGCCTTGGGACCCACAGATGAACCAGGCTCATTTGATTGGTGAGGATTATCAAAGAGAAAACAGATGTAACACTGTGGATATCAGTAGTTCACTCTAGTACTGGCTTCCTGCTCGCTAGAACACTTTCATATTTATCATGAAGCAGTCAGGGTCTGTATGGTGTCCTAGAAAAGGTTTTAATAACACATGATTGTTTTGTTAGTAGTGAATAACCCCCAGCAGTGCTTAGTCAGTGTGAATTAATCATGTTTATATTAACGCAATGTGAGTTTCCTCCATACACACACACCATGTAGCACTGTGATAAAAGAACAGCATAATTATAATAGACACTTAAATCCCCAGTGCATGTGAGCTAAATCGCACATGTATTACCAGAGAAACAGACCAGGTATACATGGCATAAATGAGTGAGAATTAGGTTTGGGCAATAATCACAATGATCTATAAATTACACTTTCACTGTATACTTTTAAGGTTGCTTACATTGCAATGCCAATTTACATTTTTAAGGTGACACACTGACTAGGTAGCAGTGTATTTCCTCAAAATATTTAATAAAAAATTCTTGATTGTTATCGATGTAATTTGAGTTTTACTAATACAACATTGCTTTGTCACTTTGTTAGCACGCATATTGTGTATCATAAAATATCTTCAAGTATAGTGGTGGTATTCCTTTGTTTAATCATCCACCCCTGCTAAGAATGTAAGTGAGGAAGAAGAGAGTCTGTAATTTAACCAAAACTGACATTTGTTGAACAGTGTTGAACAGTTTGTTGAACAGTGGCTGTGTTGCATTGAAATGGGACAGTGGAAAAAAAATTGTTCTTTAAAAGCAGTTTTTGCTTGAGTACATACCAAGAAGGAAATACCCTGTTTCTTTGCTCCCTGTGAGTAAATCTCATGTGTAGATGTACACCATCATGGTTTGATCCTAGATTAACTGGATAAACGGTGAAAATAAAGTTGTTTTGGGTTTGGTAATAACTGCATGCTGGTGGAGCTTAAATAATGAAAATTATTTCTCTGTAAATCTAGCATTTTATTCTGCACAGCACACCAATAGTTATTTGTTTTAAAAGAGTTGTTAAGATATGTCTTGACTTACTTACTTATTGTCTTGTCAGACAGAACTATTTGTATTGGTTTATCAGCTCATGTCAGTAGGAAGTTTAATTGCTTTCTCGTATATTGTGCTATTTGTCCAGATCATGTTGCTGTGGTGGATAGACTAGAACTGGGTGATACGACACGAATCTCATGATGCTTTTGTGTTGCATGTCGTTGTAGTCTTCTTGCAATTTAAAATCCATTATTTATATATTATAAATCCATTTGTGTAATTATATGCTCACAATTATTTATAGATGGATAGATTGATTTTATACATTCATAAGTTTATTTTCAGAATTTATATAATTCTGTATATAAATATATTATTAAAATTATATACTTCTTTTTCCAGACAGAGAGACACTTCATCATGCAGGTCGTCTGTGAAGCCACACAGTGTCCGGACACCAGAGTGAGTTTATTAAACATAAGTGTTCAGTTTAACTCTTCCAGCCTCACACACCCAGCTACTGGATGAGATACACAGCATACAGAACAGTTGTGTGTATGGTATGTGTAACCCATTCTAATGTGTGTGTACTGTGTGTTTCAGGTGAGAGTGGCTGCGTTACAGAACCTGGTGAAGATCATGTCTTTGTATTATCAGTACATGGAGACGTACATGGGACCTGCGCTGTTTGCCGTGAGTACTCATTCAGGGCTGTGTCCCAAATCGAAAGCAATGGTGCTCACAACCTGAAAAAAAAGCACATCTTAAAAATAATCTTGTCCGTGCCTACATGCAGTGGAATGTTCAAGATCTGTGTGTATAACAGAGCAATGTGCTACGGTCACATTTATGAGGATACAGTTGATGTACTTATGCAAATTAGCTAATGAACATTAATCATTAGTGGGTGGTCTCAGCGAGATTATATATATATATATATATATAAAAAATTTTTTTTTTTTTTTTTGGAATAATGCTCGTCTTAATATGGTTGGAATAGATTATCTTTAATGGTTTATAGTTTATAACCTCTCTCTGTCTTTGTCTTTATCTGTATTCAGATCACAATTGAAGCCATGAAGAGTGACATTGATGAAGTTGCTCTGCAAGGAATTGAGTTCTGGTCCAATGTGTGTGACGAGGAGATGGACTTGGCCATCGAAGCCACAGAGGTAAAGCTAACTTTGTGTTTTCTATATAGTAGTAATGGTATATATTCTATAAGGTTTGTATTGAAAAGATTATAGTCTGTATTTTGTTTTGGATTAAAGTCTCCATCATCCCCCATGCAACACTGACACAATTACCATAGCAACATAACAGTTTAATACTTCACTCATAAGTGTAGCTTAGTTAGCTAAATAACAGTCTGTACTGATTTATTATTTTTTGGTGAAATGTATGAACAGTTTTCTTGTGCTGTTAGTGTTTATTGTGTGTATAACAAACCACACAGTGATTCCTCTTGCTCTCAGTATAACTGTGGTTAATGTTTTGTGGTACGTTGAAGTGTCACCTTTTTATTTTAAAAAAAATTTCAGGCATCGGAGCAGGGCCGGCCGCCAGAGCACACCAGCAAGTTCTATGCTAAAGGAGCTCTGCAGTACCTGGTGCCCATTCTCACACAGACCCTCACTAAGCAGGTGTGCTACACTCATTGTGTGTATTTATGTATTTGATGCTGTGTGTAATGTTTAAACATTTTCCAGACTAGCTTTACAAAGCACTTACATGGGCTAATAAATTAAAGCTAATTTTGTTAGCTTTGTCCATTATTCTAGGATCATGATGAAGAGAATAATTTAGCAAAGACAGCTAGATTGGTAATACAAAATGCAAGTGTATCAATTAATAAACTAGGTTAAAAATGAAAATATTACTAATAGATTACAATAATAAATGAAGACTGACTGTAATATCCTAATTAAAATGTAATTTTTTAGACATACTGAAATTGTCATAGAGGATTAATAAATGGAAGTGTGTGTGTGTGTGAGCAGGACGAGAATGATGACGATGACGATTGGAACCCGTGTAAAGCAGCTGGCGTGTGTCTCATGCTGCTGGCCACATGCTGTGAGGACGACGTGGTGCCTCACGTCCTCCCCTTCATCAAAGAGCACATCAAACACCCGGACTGGCGCTACAGGGACGCTTCTGTCATGGCGTTCGGCTCCATCCTGGAGGGACCTGAACTGAACCAGCTCAAACCGCTAGTCATCCAGGTGAGTACAGGAGTCTGTACTTACTTCCCTGACCATGCCTGATAAAGCTTTGTACTGACGTGTGTGTATGTGTGTAGGCCATGCCCACCCTAATCGAGCTGATGAAGGACCCCAGTGTGGTAGTGAGGGACACCACGGCATGGACGGTGGGACGAATCTGTGATCTGCTGCCCGAAGCTGCCATTAACGAGCTTTACCTGAATCCTCTGCTGCAGTGCCTCATCGAGGGGTTAGGGGCCGAGCCGCGTGTTGCCTCCAACGTCTGCTGGGTAAAAGTGTCCTTATTCACATCAGTGTTGGTTTTCACTGTGTAATTACCTGTATTGTGTGGTTGCATACCTTGGCCCTGTTAGCTGACTGAAGTGGTCTTATGTTCAGGCGTTCTCGAGTTTGGCTGAAGCTGCGTATGAAGCCACCGACGCTGCTGAAGATCAGGAGGAGCCCAGCACCTACTGCCTCTCCTCTTCATTCGAACTCATCGTGCAGAAACTTCTGGAAACCACAGATAGGTAGGTTCCAGTCATAGCACAGTAAATGGGTTGAAAAACCAAATCTTAACCCTGAGCCAGTAGTTTTACATATTCTTTCATTATTTCAGTCTTTCTTTTTTCCTTTCTTTTTCTTTCACCGTCTGTCTATCTATTCTTCATTCTGTCTGTTTCAATGTCTGTCTCCTTCTCTTTTTGTATTTCCTTTTCTGCTTTTCACTCTTGGTCTTTCTCTGTGTTTCTCTTTATGTATTTCTCTCTTTGTCATTCTCTCTTCTCTTCATGCCCTTTGGTTTATTTCTGTCACTAGGTGGTGGAGGTGTTTGTTTTCGTGTTGTCTGTATGTCTGAGATTGTCATTTGTGTTAGTTATTTTTCGAGCACAAGTGGTTGAGTGTAGGATTTATACAGTATGATCATTATGATCATCAGTTGAACTGATGAGATATGGAGTTGATCCAAACAGGGTGAAGGTCACAGCAAGGTCAAATGTCCAGTGTTTGAGGTATAATGAGTAATTGAGGAATGCACATTAGTATTGGACATCCCTGTTGGTGTAGAACTCTACTTGTTCTTGTTTGTTTTCTCTGCCACTTTTTCTGTTCTTTTATTCAGACTTTCTTTTTTTTTTTTTCTTGGTTCTGTTCTCGTTTTGGTTTTTTTTGTCTCTGATTAACGCACTGCACACAGTGTAATCAGTGTTCTGATATGTTGATGTAAATCGCTCTGAGTCTGTGAGTGTATGTTTCTCTGACAGGCCGGACGGACACCAGAACAATCTGCGCAGTGCGGCCTACGAGGCGCTGATGGAGATAGTGAAGAACAGTGCTAAGGACTGTTACCCTGCAGTGCAGAAAACCACACTGGTCATCATGGAGCGCCTGCAGCAGGTTCTGCAGATGGAGGTCAGTCATTTATTATTTACTGTAAACATGCTCTATTAGTGTTTTATAACCATGCTCATGAGTGCATATGCAAAAGGACTTGTGTTTATATCTGTAATTAACTACTACAAGATGCATCTGAAATCTCACAATGTTAGCGTCTACACTGTCCTGTAACTACCTCACTAGTGTGAACTGAAACTCCAGGTTTAGATAGCAAGTGTGAGGAAGCTGTATGTACCAGATGGGGAGAAAAAATAGCAAAGACTTTAAAGATGGCTCTAAGAGCTGAGACCAAAACAGGAAGATAGGGTGTGTGTGTGTGTGTGTGTGTGTGTGTGTGTGTGTGTGTGTGTGTGTGTGTGAGTGTGTGTGAGAGAGACAGCAGTTCCTCTCACTGCTGTACAGTTTGCCATGTTGGGATTTTAGGGCGTCACTGGTTACAGCGAGTCCGTCTAAACTGTGTTTTTGTGCAATTTCATTTACTCTTAATCAACTACTTCTTACCTGCTGTGAACAGTGAGCTTGATGTACCATGTGACCTCACATGCACACCTGAAGCTTTTAGGAAGTCAACAGAAAGGAAAGCGATGAAACCGTGTAGTGAGTTTCTGACCTACTTGTAGTTGGAGTATTACAGTACCAGTTACTAAATGTACAACAGCTAAATGTATGGAATGAATGAGGTGAGTGAGTCATCTCTACATGGGCGACATGCAAGGCTAAACCAAGATTTTCACACAAGTGAAGAGTGTCATAAAATAAGAAAAGAAGCTGATTATTTAGTCAGTCTTGATTTAACTTTGAGAGGACACACAGCACAATAACACAAGTGAAGTTTTAGGCCAGGTATCAAGTATTTCATATTTATTCAGTATCTCCATGTTTTTAGCACAAATTTGCAGTAAATCAGTAATTCAGAAATGCAAGTGACATTGACAAACACGACACTACAACACTAATATATTAAATCTTTATGTATAAACAATGTTTCTTTACCGAATTGGTTGAAGAATCGCGAGTGAGTCCTGATTTGAATTCTGAGACCGGAATTAACTCCTGATTCATCTCCAGTGATTGGATTACATTAATTAACTTGTCTCTAGCTAAGGTGCTAATCTCCATCTCCTTCTCTCTTTCAGTCTCACATCCAGAGCACATCAGACCGAATCCAGTTTAACGATCTCCAGTCTCTGCTCTGTGCCACACTGCAGGTCTGTTCACTCAGTACACAAATGCTACGCACACTACATTAGTGCTGTTGCTTCTCCCTGTGGTGACATCACGTGTTTGTCATTGTATGGTATTGCACCCTCTGCTGTCTAAACAATGCAATTGCATCTTGGAAAAACTTATCACAGTTCACTTTTATTTCTATTGCATCAAATCATAATTTTATCTTGTGATGTATCCTTTCATGCCTAGCTAAGATGCATTCTGGGTGCTTCTTAAAATTAGTCTCCATGATAGCTGGATACTCCGCCCTTCAGCTTGTTACCCGGACATTGATCAGTGCAATTTGATTCCATGTCTGTTAATGTCCGTTTATATTTGGTGTGAACAGTGAGCATAGAGAAATTGTACCACATGACCTCACATACCTGAAGTACTGGTTGTAAGAGTGCCTAGAGGATTCGACGAAGAAGGAAATTAATGACAACCTGGAGCATAATACCGTATTTTCCGGACTATAAAGCGTACCGGATTATAAAGCGCAATATCAATGAATGGGTCTACTTTCATACATAAGGCGC
>JAQQZX010000023.1:28800069-28810574 GCA_030068355.1 Notoglanidium maculatum | reverse complement strand
GGATTATAAGGCGAACTGTCGATTTTTGATAAAATTAAAGGATTTTATGTGCGCCTTATAGTCCGGAAAATACGGTAACCTAGCGTTATTATAATAAATTATATAGTAATCACTAATGTTAATTAAATAACCAGTGTTAATGATAAATTCCAAGTATGAATTTAAATGAAAGTCAGGTAATGATTATGACCTTGTTTAGGATAAAACCTCCACATATGTGTGATGTGCAGTAAAATTTTAATCAGCATTAACTACAGTTCTTTAAAGAGATGCTTCAGTAAACAAGAGCTTCACATTCGGCAAATATACTTCTAACTTCCTTCTGTTTTTTCCATCCTTTCTTCGCTTCCTCAGGAACTGAGCTAAGGTGTGGGGAAAGGAAAGGGGGGGGGGTACGATTGCACAAATGCGAAGCACCCACTTGTGTCTGCATTTTAATATTTACTTGAAGGATTAGTTTCTGTATAAATCCTTCAAATAGGTTTCAATATTACTGTGAGGCTGGGGAAAATAAAATGCACCCTTAATACAGCACCTTCTAGTAAGTCTAAACCTTATATTCTGCTCTTGGTTTTCCTCTCTCTTCCTCCCCAGAACGTTCTGCGGAAGGTGCAGCACCAGGACGCTCTGCAGATCTCCGACGTGGTCATGGCATCTCTCCTACGCATGTTTCAGAGCACAGCAGGCTCCGGAGGGGTGCAGGAGGATGCCCTCATGGCTGTTAGCACTCTGGTAGAAGGTAGATTTTCAGTTTTACTGAATGTGCCTGTTCATTGACATCTGTGGTGTTCATGTTTTTATGTAGAAATACACAGTGATGCAGCACTCTAACGAGTGATTTGGGATGCAGTCATGATCAACACTATCTATATTGACTGAAGTCTCTTGATCGACTCTTTGTCTATATCAGGGTGTTGAACCTCATCTGTAAAGGGCGTGTGTGCATGCATGCATGTTTTCATTCCAACCAAGAAGTCACACCTGTGTCTCACACCTGTGTCGCACACCTGAATGCTTAGATCGGCTGAATAAACAAGTGGAAACAGGTGTGGCTCCTACTTGATTGGAATGAAAACCTGCACCCACACTAGCCCTTTGGTGATGAGGTCTGTTACCCTTGATCTATATCAGCTCATGACTCTTGGTTGACTTTGACTCATGAGTCTTCTTGAACTCTGTTGGTATTGACTCATCACTTTTGATTGACACTTGACTCTTATAGTTAAACAATGGGATCTGTCCCATATTGTGTACTTCCTTACTTGATGACTATAACCAGTGTGCTGTTTGTTGTGCTCAGGGTTGGTTTGGTTTTGTAGTATGGGGATTTGAAACGGCAAATAACGAATAAGAAATCCAAGCAAGCTGCAGCAAACAGTGCTTGCCAAGCTGTATGCACTTTCCCCTTGTTATGCAGTTTGGCATGCAGCTCATTTATTAGTATGTGATATGGGTATAATGTGATTGTGTGGTCACTTGTGTCCTCAGTGTGGGCTATTTAGTGCACTAAATTTCCCCATTATAGCCTTTACATAACTCAGTAACTTGGTGATTGTGCTGTTATAACTCCACTGACTTTGTGTGTTTGTGTATATATAGTTTTGGGCAGTGACTTCCTGAAATACATGGATGCCTTCAAACCATTCCTGGTTATTGGACTGAAGAACTATCAGGAATATCAGGTACATGCCATTTCCTGTATGTGGTTAAAGTCTCTTCTGAGATGGTGCACAGCAATAAATTACCATGGTCTGCTCTTACACTGATGAAATGTTAGTTTACAGCAACACTCATCCTTCATTAGCTAACGAGTCATGGCCACATCAGTTTAGTATCATGCAGTCTGTGTATCTACATGTGTATATTAAAGAAAGATTAACTTTTAGTTTTAAGATTGTCTGTTCAGCCCTTTGTGCTGAGTTCAAGATGTTCTGAGTATGTACTCTGGGGACTTTATTAAACGCAGTAACTTTTATTTATCTAACCCACCACCTTCAGATCGCAATACGCAATTTGCCAATCAGAAGAAGGTGGGAAAAGTAAAAAGGAAAGAAAATGGGAAAAGAAAAATCAAAATAAATCCAAGGTATAACGACTAAAATAGGGGTCATACAATATGGAATATGCCTTCTTTCCATTTGTTCATATATGGATCTTTCAAATTCATACACAGGTGTGTGTGTGTGAGAGAGAGACGACAGTTCCTCCCACTGCTATGGAGTTTGGCGTGTTGGGATTTTAGGTCGTCACAGATAAAAGCGAGTCTGTCTAAGCCCTGTGTTTTCTGTACACTCTGGGAATTGACAGGACTCCACACTGTTTATTTTAAACAAAGTGCTTTGAATGAGTTGAAAGTTCACTGAGATGTTTCAGAAATTACTTCGTGTATGTGTGTGTGTAGGTGTGTCTGGCTGCTGTGGGTCTGGTGTGTGACCTGTGTCGAGCCCTGATGGCCAACATTCTGCCTTACTGTGATGAAATCATGCAGCTTCTGCTGGAGAACCTGGGTGTGAGTATTACACCTGTGTAATACATGTTGGTAGAGCTGGTTAAGCAGTTAGCATTTTACTGCCTCTGGCTGTGTCACAATTTGCATACAAGTGTAGTTATAACCTGTAATGTGGTACTGTTTTGTGTATTATGTTGAGACCGATCAGAATATTCCAAATAACAGTACTTGATTGAAACGCTGGATTGTTTGTCTATTTTCCGTGTGTGTAGAATGAGAACGTGCATCGGTCTGTGAAGCCGCAGATCCTCTCCGTGTTCGGTGACATCGCTCTGGCCATCGGAGGGGAGTTTAAGAAATATCTGGAGGTGGTGTTGGACACACTGCAGCAGGCGTCTCAAGCACAAGTGGACAAGGTAGGACTAATTAACGCTGCTGTACAATTAGGACACAGCTTCTGATCTAAATTTACACTTGGATTATTTTAAGAATAAACCCTGTGCACTACAGTAAAATACTGCATGACCAGGTGGTGTGATCAAGTGGAGTTACACCCTGAAGCTGATTATTTTCCTATAACAGCATGTCCTTGAGTGTTTTATTTCTCTTATTCCACAGCAGTTTACTAAGTATTACAATTTTTTTTATTAAGTATGGTTGGTCATGCTCTTTATCCGTTTATAGTTGCATTTTGTAATGCTTTAATTTCTGTTCTCACTTGCACTATAGCAGATTTGTATTCTCCCTTTTGAAGTTAATAATAATTTTAAAAAATCACAGCTTGTCATGTGACTGAGAAACTGTTAAGAAGTGTAAACTCCTGTCCTGAAGATGCCAGAAACCTTGGTTCCAGATTTACCTCTGACTGTTACAAAGTGCTGACACTGGAGACTCCTTCATACATGTTGCATAAACATCTTCCCCATAGTGGAGCATGTGCTGAACACATCCCTTGAATGAGCTGTTGCTATAGAAACGATAAAGCGTTAGAACGAGAGCATTAATATAAACTTGCACTACTGTCAGAGCTGCTGATATAGAAGCTTAATCAACATCTTCAGATCTTGGGTGTCGTGTGTGATGACCGTTCCTCCTGCTGCTGTGGAGTTTGGCGTGTTGGGATTTTAGGTCCTCACAGATTAAAGCGAGTCCGTCTAAACTCTGTGTGTTTCTGTATACTCTGGGAACAGACAGGACTCCACAGTATTTACAGTCTTTGACACTTCTGTTTCTTCTGTATAGGTTTTAAATATTAGTGTTTAATTCTCTGGGCGATTTGCTGCTTTTCTGACTTAATTTCCCTTTTTTTTTTTTTTTTTTTTTTTTTTAAATAAATTCCCTCTGTCTGTGTCTGGGTTACAGACAGACTATGATATGGTAGATTATTTGAACGAGCTGCGTGAAGGCTGTCTGGAGGCATACACAGGGATCATCCAGGGCCTCAAAGGAGACCAGGAGAATGTTCACCGTGAGTTCAAAACACAAAGTATTCCAATTGATGCTGAGAGTTTGGGTTGTAACAGTTTTTTGTGTGTGTGTTAGCGGATGTGATGCTGGTGCAGCCGCGTGTGGAGTTCATCCTGTCCTTTATCAACCACATTGCTGAGGATGAGGATCACTCTGACGGAGTAGTGGCCAACGCTGTAGGGCTCATCGGGTAAACCTTTTTCTCTAGATGTCTCTTCATGCCTCCCCTCCATGGGCTGTGTCCCAAACCACACAGCGGTCCATGGTGCGTCCTGTTTATCTAGCTGTAGAGCTTTCCCAGATCGAATGGTACCAGTGTGGGAGTGGAAAGGGCGTGGCTTCTGTCTGTAATCCAGCATGTTTAATCTCCTAACATTGTTGGTTAATAAATTTTGATCAAGGAACTTTAAACTGCAGTGTATTTAGATTATTCTCATATTAGCTTTTTCTACATTAATTCTGTTCTTCCAGTCTGACCACGCACACCCCGCCTGCTCACCACCAAATGGGCTCCTGCTTGTTGTAGATTGACTCCTCGATTGACTCTTTGTCCCACAGATTATCAGTTTAACAAGTATTGCTCTGTGTCTTTGTAGTGACCTGTGCACGACATTCGGTAAGGATGTGATGAAGCTGGTGGAGGTTCGTCCCCAGATTAATGACCTGCTCACTGAGGGACGACGATCCAAAACCAACAAAACTAAAACTCTCGCCACGTGGGCCACCAAGGAGCTCCGCAAGCTCAAGAGTCAGGCCTGGTGAGTGAGCCGTGCTCCTATGTTATAATCCACATCATGTATGAACCTTGTCTACACACCTGTAAACACTTCTGAACGTCTCTAAACCCCGGAAAATATCTGCTGTGAGGAGGCATGGGACGATGAAATGGACAGTAAATTAAGACCTGCAGATGTTGAGATTTTTTTGTTTGTGTGTGATTCTGTCTGTCTGGGTTTTTTTTTCTTTCTTCTTCTCTTCTAACTAAAAAAAACCTCCTCCATTTTCTCTACTAATTCATCACAGCCTTTTTTTTCTGTAGAATATTCACTTGCTCAATAGTATTTACCCCCGTTTTCCTTTGTTTCAGATCCATCATTGCAGAGGGGAACGTTAACGCACCGTGAGAGAAGCGGCCGAGTGGAGTTGTGTGTTTTTGGCACGCGCGAGTGGGAGCAGAAGAGTGTGTGTGCGCTGAGCTGAGTGTCTGAGAGTGAGCGAGAGAGCGAGTGAGTGAGCGAGCGAGTGAACGAGTGAGCGTGACGAATGAGATCACACCACCTTCTGAGTGAAGATTCCAGCAGTCGAAAAAGGAAGAAGGCTGATCAGTAAATAAAAACAGCAGCCCCCCCCTTCTTTCCTCCCCTCCCCTGTATATCCCTGCATCCTGAACCCTGACATTCCTCCCTCTCTCCGAACTCCCTGAGCTCCTTTTCTCCTTCACCTGTGGACTCGATATGGACAACATGAACTGGATTAGCTTCCTAGCTCCTCTGTAGGCTCTTACTATAAACCGTGAATAATCAACCATGGGAAGAGGGAGGGGGTGGAGCAACCCCCAAAAATGGACTACTTCACTTATTCAGCGGATCTGTGAAGCCCCTCCCATTTTCCCCCTTTTTCTTCATCTTCTCTTTCAATTATAAGCACTATGAGTTTCCGACTTGACAAGGACTTGGGGAGGGGATCGAACATCACAAAACAAACATGGCTGCTGGAGTCCAAGATGGCCGACTGTGTGTGTGTGAGTGAGGGAGGGGGTTTTGCTGTCTCTACCCCGCCCCCTCTCACCCCCTGGCCCCTCCCCTTTCTATTCTTTAAGCTTATGAGAAATAAACATAGCTCTTAACGCTGTATTTCTGCGTGTAATTACAAGAGGGAGATGATTGGCTTTTACAGCACTTCAAAAAATACAGCTGCTCTTCCCTGAAATCACTGAAATGTTCACTTTTTTGTTTGTTTTTTACTTTTCAGTACATTTTTTTCTTCTTTTTTTTCCTTCCCCCTTTGTCATCGATGTGGGCTCTGAGTTCCAGACTTTCCTCTTCAGTCAGCTCGGCTGAGGGAGACTTGAGGTTTATCGCTTGTTTTGAGCACTTTTGGGACGTACACGAAAGGATGGACGACTCAAAGGTGAAAGACCCAATTCACACTTTTAAAGTCTCCTTGAATGGAAAAAATTACTGCAGGCAAAAGTGCCAAAAATAAAATGGGGGGGGGGGAATCAGTGAATGAACAAGGCTTAACATTTCTTGCGGTTTGATGCATCGTAGAGAGGAAAAGAAAAAAGACGGCGCGTTCAGCTGCGACGTCAAGTCAAATTGAGCTCTTGGGCTCGGTTTGCGGCCCTGGTTTAGCTTTTTTGCTGCACTTGGTTGGGTAAAGGGAGACTTCCGAGCTTGTTTAAAAATATGAATGAATAAATAAACGAGAAAGAAATCAGATGTTTGTATAAGGTTATATTTTTCCATTGCTCTGAAAGAACCCACAATAAAATAATATCAAACATTCCCCTTATCGCTTGTCGTACTTCACCTTCATTTCATTGTACTCTGTACATCATGAACACCAACACGCTCAGAGTAACACTAACTTGTTTGACAGCATTTTACTTTGCCACCACCAAAGACAGTTTAAAATGCCTTGCAAGTTTTTTCTAGAAGTTTATATGTGAAAGGAAGTTGTGTAACTTCCTAATGTCACGTTTTCAACTTTTCTTGTTAGTTCTGTTTATCTATCTATAGCTTTCTATTTGTTCCTTCGATGTGTTCACAGTAAGGGAACTTGTGAAAGGGTTCTTGATGGCTAAAAGTTACTGAATGTCACCTCGGGTTGAAACACCAATAACATGAGTTTTGGTTTACAGACTAGACTTAATAGACTAAACCGTTTCAGATAGTTCCTGGGTGTTTTTATAAGATGTGGCGGTTGGTGATCTGTGTGACGTGTACGGTGTCTGTCTAATGACAAACAAAACCACAGTATGGGAAAATCAGCGGTTTGTTCCTGCTCCTATCCTTTTATCTACAGGGTAGAGTAATGAGTTGGGTAAAGTCAGTTTGATGGCGGCAGCATCAGTTACACGGGACATACTGCTTTTACAGCAAGAGCTCTCTGGCTCCCTGTAACCTGAACTACAGGAGTAGTTTAAATAATTATTACACGCAAAAATGAAACTCTGGTGTGTGTGCGTCCGTCCGTGTCCGTTCTCTTGGGGAAATCATTTGCACAAAATAAAACCATGGTTGTAGAAAGAGTTAAAGGTAGCGACTATTTAAAGAAAAATTTCATCTCTTTAATAGTTTGCCTAAGAATTTCCATCGATGCGTTTGAAATGTGGCCAAAAATCTTTTTTTAGTATGCAAGTCACTACGTAGCTTTTTCCAAAAACATTTCTGAAAATATGTACAATAATTTTAGGTGGGTGAAATCTATACGGAAGTTTACGTGTTTAACTGAACTTTTTTTTTTTTATTAACAACAGTTAATACAGTACTATCAAGAGGACAAGTAACTTTTAAGAGCAACAGCATGGTTAGCAGCGTATATAACAAAATACAGAAACAAATTAAGAAACAGTTTAAAGAGATGAGCGAGGTTCAAGACCCGCGCAGCTTCCATGCTGAACTGATTAACGGGTCTCTGGGAGCAGGGGGAACAGTCGGGCTGGCTGCAGCACAATGCCCGGATGAAACGGCGGGATCTGATTTGTCCTTGTGTTCTCTCCGTCACGCTCCCGGAAATACAGTTTGAGGAATTCGTAAATATTTATCTTAAATATATGTCAAATATTCCCTTTTTTATTTAAATGTAAATATAATATAAATCCAAATGTATCGTTCCACGGCTAAGGAACAAATGAATGAATATGAACGAATATAAATTTGTATAAATCTCTCAGCGCCGTTCACTCGGTTATGATTTTTTACTTCCTGACGCTTACGTAGCTGCGCGCTGACGTCATCGCGTTCGTTGGCACTTCCGTAAACCAAGCCAGCGGTTGAGCCTGAGACGAGCGAGCGCTGTTAGTTAGCATCTGTAGCTACCTTAAAGCGGCAGCGCCTTTCATGAGGACTCGCAGGGTAGGATTCTTTTAAATAAAGGGTTATTTTGTGTTCGCTGACTGAAAGGGGAGCGCGGGTTCTTTGTATGTAGTGTATGAAAAGGAAAAAATATTTATACGACTGTCTCAGAGGTGCAGGTGGACCGTTAGCTAGCATCCCCGCTAATAAAGGAGAGAATCTGCGACAAAAAATATCAGCTGAAAATGACTTTCGTTCATTACCGCCGAGGTGTTTAAATCACAGAGGCAAAGAAGGTGAGAGATGTGGTGTGTAATGGTGATGTGAAAGCAGAGAGAGAGGAGCGCGCGCGGTGGGAATGATGAGTAACGTGAACGTGAACGCGCAGGACCGGAGTCCGGACTTCGTGCTCATGCGTTTGGTTTCTGCAGCCGAGTATGATGACCTGGAGCCGGACCGTGAGGAGGTGCTGTCCGCTAATCAGGGAGCGGAGAAGAGCAGCAGGTTAACCCCAGGAGGAGGAGGCAGGGAGGAGCCCAACTACAGCGCCGACACGCAGACATGTCAGTGGATCCCTGTGCTCAGACTCAGTAACAGCGAGGAACCTCAGGAACTTCAGGAAGGACTCTGTCACAGACACGGACACCTGAAGGACCACTCTATAGGGGACAAACCGGGCCACTTCTCTCCCGGTGACGCCCTCAGAGCCGGGACCTCCACCCTGGATCCTGTCCTGAGCCTGGCTCGGCAACTGAGCGAGATCGGACCGAGCTCAGACACGGCACGGAAGGACGACGGAGACGTCACGGTGTGCTCCTGTCAGCCGGGAGAGGACCCGAGTGAGACCAGCGACACCCTGCTGGTGTTGGAGGGTTTGGGTACGAACCAAGTAGGACACAAGGAAGTGAAGGAGCAGACGGGTTTCGCTCAGACTCTAAGCGACTCCGCGTCTCTGACTGGTCTGATGCGCCAGCTGACCTCGGACCCCTGCTGTCAGGATGCCACCGCCCCCCCGGCCCCTCCCAGTCGCCCTCCCACTCCGAAACACGTGGGCTCGGCCCTGCAGCTCTCGGCCCTGCAGCTCTCGGCCTGCAGCGGCAGCGTTAACGGCGGGAGCAGGGACAGGGAGCGGGGGAAGTCCAGGAAGGGCTCGCTCAAGGTGTGTTTGAGCAAACTGTTCCGCACCAAAAGCACCGGCAGCACCGATGGAGGTCACATGACCAACAAGAGGCCGTCCCTCGCTTCGTCCACATCGTCCGGAGGCAGCCTCGTCGACGTGTTCGGCTCCGGCGATCCCGACACGCCCAGGTCAGGACACGCCCCTCTTTAATGTTCCCTTAAACTCTATAAATTTACCCTGTTTAGGCTATGAAAATACATTAATATGCAAATCTGTACTCTCTCTTATGTGTCTCCAATAGCTCTAATATCACTACTTTGGGTATATTTATTTATTTATCAGCAATGAAACCTGTTTCCATGACGACCTTCTCATTAAATTAAATAGCATAGGTACCACGCTGTCTACTTATATCTGATAATTTGCATGTCAGACCTGATTGGTTTAAAGCTGTTGAGACTGGGACATCGCAAGCCGAGATCGTCCGTAGCCCCGCCCCCGAATAGTTTCCAAAAAACACGTAAAGCATCATTATTAGCCGTATTGTTATTATTATCGGTGTCATTGTTGTCATGTAAAACCTATAAAGAGTGATGATAGTGCTGTGTTGTGGCTCATTTCAAAAGAACCTCGAGTTCTCACTTTCGCACAGAATTTCACGCTACTTGAGGAGCAAAAACAGCAGAAACACAACAGCACTTTTTTTTAGTCAGAGTTTATTATTCCACATGTGCATTCATTAATGAGGTTAATGCATCAGCCACAAAACCATAGTGGCCCTGGTAGCCTCGCCCCTTCAGTAGCTCCACCCCTTTCCACCATGGTTAGTGTTACACACTGCACTCGCTGGTGCTTTTAGAAGCATTAAAATAACTTCAGTGTGTTCAGACTGCGTGAGAGACGTGTGTGTGTGTCCAGCGTGTAATTTATAAATGGGATTGAGTTACGCTAATCTGTGTTATTTTTAGCTGAGGTGTGTGAGGGGTGTGTGAGGTGTGTCAGGACAAAAGACAAAGATTCGCTCTCAAAAATGTTTTCTTTCGTGATTGCAAAAAAAACCCAAAAGGAAGTTGTCAGCAGTTTGTGTGTGTGTGAGTTTACGCAAGAACCTGAATAATCAGATAAGTGCTGAAATCAGATAAACACTCTGTGGAGGTGTCTTTTGTTTAAAGTCATGCAGTGTGAAATAGTTTAGTTTCTTTCTTTCACTTTCTGATGAGCTTCACATCTCCCACTCGATACTGTATCTAATACACATATTACTCTGTTTTCCTCCTGTGTGTGTGTGTGTGTGTGTGTGTGTGTGTGTGTGTGTGTCAGGTCTCAGATGGTCAGGCCTCACAGTGCCTCCTACTCTCCTGTTCCCTTCACCGGTAAGGACATCACTCTCTCACATGTGTGTGTGTGTGTGTGTGTGTGTGTGTGTGTGTGTGTGTGTGTCTCTCTCTCT
>JAQQZX010000023.1:28758590-28768624 GCA_030068355.1 Notoglanidium maculatum | reverse complement strand
TATATAAGTATATTTTAAAAAAGTACATTATTTTATATATATATATATATATATATATATACATTACCAGTCAAACGTTTGGACACACCTACTCTTTTTCATAGGTTTTTCTTTTTTGCTTTCTACGTTGTAAAATATTACTGAATACATCAAAACTATTCAACACGTATGGCATATACTGAATTATGTGGTAAACAAAAAAAGTGTAAAAAAAAACTCAACTAAGTAAAGAGAAACAACAGTCCATCATTATCCAATCTCTTTTAAAGTCGTACAAATAAAGAAAACAATTGAATTAGAAGGTGTGTCCAAACATTTGACTGGTAGTGTATATGTACATACAGTATATATACACACATATGTGTGTGTGTGTGTGTGTGTGTGTGTGTGTATATATATATTATTATATTATTATATATATATTATTATAACTATCAAGCAGCTAAGCCTATTATAGTTATTTACATCAGGACATGCTGAATAATAAAAGTCTTCTCTTTCTCTAGCTGGAGGAATAGTAGAGGAAATCCACTACTCTTTAGGACCCTCTTTAGGAATGTTCAGAACTCAGAACAAATGTTTTACCTTTTTGACACAGGATTTGTGCACCGCAGGAATATTCTTCAACATCTTATTGACCAAACTCTGGGCGTCCTGCACGTTGGGCTTGAAGTCACTGCGTGGTTTGATTGGTGATGAAAAGGACACGAGTGCTAAAGAGCAGTGCAGGAGCAGAACTGAGGGACAGAAACACAAGAAAATATTTTTGCATTCATAATCATGCAACAAACTTCATGTCAGGAAAGGATTATAAATGAGAACTGCTCAGGACTGAAACAAAACCCGAGTAAAACAGACAGAAACAGGGTCGGTCTAACACACATCACAGCATAAAACTCTTCAGGAGGAAGTTCAATCTTCTAAAAAAATTATTTGGAAATACTCAGGACTAATATAGACATTTTCAGAACTTAAACTAAAGACAAAACTTAAATCTGAGACAAACATTTCTCAGACCTGCTTCAAAAATCAAACACAATGCTACCCAGGATGAACAGTAGACCTCTTCAGATCTAAAGCTAACTAATAAATCCTCAGACTAAAAACAAAAGACTAACTCATCAAACCCTCTCAAGACTTAAACATCTGGAACTCTTCAGAACAAAGACTAGCTTCAAACCTCTGCAGGACCAAATCCTCCAGAGCAGCTTAAAATCCTGAGAACAAACTGAACATTTATCAGGAATAGCCACAAGCTTCTCATTACTGACCCACAGCGTGACCCGAATACTCTGAGACAACACCATGCTTAAGGCCGATCCTTAAAAATATTAATAAAAATATTGTGAATAGGAATAGAGAATAGAAATAGAAAGTGAATCAAATTAAGACTAAAGACTAAAAACTGTAATACTTATCAGCACTAATCTAAAGTCTCTCATGACTGTGTAATGTTTAATGTAAAATCCTCAGGACTAACTACTGAGCTCTTCACATACCCTGTAAGATCATATTGACAATTTTATGCAAAACAAAACTAATTATCTAAAACTAGTTTAAAATCTCTTCAAGACAGAGAGCAAATCCTCTGAACACAACATAATACTGCTTATTTATTTACTTTGTGTTCGTAACAGAACGCTCCTCATCAGGGGTCAGAACCTCTCAGGACCAACCTTAAACCTTTTCATTTAACTGACTGGAGTTTTTAAGACTATCTCTTAAATCTTCAGCCAAAAACAAAACCCCCTTAAAACTGACTTTAAATTCCTCGCAACAAACAACTCACTTATCAGCAACTTATCACTCCTGAAGAAACCAGAACTTCAAAAGTAATCCTGACACTGAGTGAGAGAACTCAGCAACAAACAGGACGCGATACGTTCTCAACACAGTGAGGACTTTGGTCCAGAGCAGAAGACCAGAAGGTTAAACATTAAACACTTACTGAGGAGAGGAGTCATGATGTCTGAGCTGCTGGCCGTGGAGCAGATTCACAACGTGGAGCAGATTCAGAGTGTGCTGCTGCAGGAGATGGAGGCAGTATTTAATTTCCTGCTGAGCTGAGCTGAAGGAAACAGTTGAGGAATCAGGGAATTTCTGAGAGTGTGTGTGATTGCAAAAGTTGATGACTGTTAATGAGAGTAGTGTGTAATGAGCTTATGAGTGTTACAGTACAGGATGCTCACCACATGCTACAACACACACACACACACACCCGCACACACACTACAATACACTTCCTTGGACAGCTTTAGGACTGTATTTGCTATGAACAGTTTGCACTCAGTCTCCATCAGTGAAGAGATGAAAACTTCTAGTTGAAAGTGTAATGAAGGCAGAAGTGACCCTGATGCTCATATCCACAAGTTGCTCATAAGTTCTTTTAAACACATTTGACTATAACGTACACAGTTATAGAAGAGAGTTATCTGTAATGCCACTATCCCATGTCACCCAGATGAGAACGGGCTCCCTTTTGAGCCTAGTTCCTCTCAAGGTTTCTTCCTTGTGATGTCTCGGGGAGTTTTTCTCCTCCACCGTGGCCGCACGCGTTAGGGATACACTCTCTCATTTTAAATGTATATCAGGAATTTATATATTTCTGTAAAGCTGCTTTGTGACAATGTCCATTGTTAAAAGTGCTGAATTGAACATACACACACACACACACACACACATACACACACACACACATATACACACACACACACACACACACACACACACACACACACACACACACACACACACTGCATTAGCATATCTAATGCAATGCTACACTTCAGTTTATTTGACTAAAACCTGTTTTTATTCTTATTTTAATGAATTATCATCAGCTCCATAATTCCAGAGTGTGAAACTGAGGTTACTCAGGGTCAGTGTGGGTTCTTCCTGGTTCTTCAGTTTCCTCCCACTGTCCATAAACACTCAGGTAGGTGAATTAGTGAGTCTTAATTGCCCCTAGGTGTGAATGACTGTGTATGTGTGTGTGTGTGTGTGAGGAAGTGAGGTCACAACACTGCCACAATAGACAGTTTTCCCAGGAAAAACTCCGCCCCTGACCAGGATATAGTTCTCACGTAAGAGAAATGAATTAATCATCACACTGTTGAGGTTATGCGTTTTCCTCTCACTTGTGATCTCATACCTGACGTGTGTGTTCTTCCTTTTTTATCCTCATGTTTTTAATTTTAATGTGCACATTTTCAATACATGCAACATGCGAATGCTTCCGTCCTTAAAACCACTTTGAGCTTCCTGAATTTCATAACTGGAAGAAGACCCGAGGGAAAAGCAGACATCAGTCAACTTCCTTTACTCCTGATTGCTGTGGACACTATGGGTGTGTGTGAGAGAGAGAATGAGACATGACATGACATGGACTCTTACTCAATCTTATATTTCCCCTTTCAGATGAATGAATGGGCAAAATCTTTCCATGACAGAGCCGCTTATTTACACAGGCCGCACACATCAAATACGGGCAAACCTCTTTATTTCCTTTTTCTTAAATTTGGAATTTTGCAGCTTTTAAATATTTTAGATTTTTAAACTATAATATTTTTTAGCTATTATACTACTATAAAATCTTAAAAAGTAGAAAATAAAATTAATAATAAAATAAAACTTTAATATAAAAACTAGAATAATATGAATGGATTATTATTATTATAAGTTATGATACTGTATGTAATACATATTACTGTGTTCTGATTAAATTGTTTTATTAAAGCAATCATGTCGTGTCATTTTTTAATTAATAATGAAATATAAAGTGTGAAGCGTGTGTATAAAATGTTAAATGAAACAATAATAAACTGCTGAAGTGAGCAATAAGAACAGGAGTGGAAGCTTGAAGTCCTGAATGTGACTGAGATCAGCAGCAGAAACGGCTTTACGCTTAATCAGGCTCGGCTAACTGCAGACCTTCAGAGCAGATACTAGATAAAGTTATGACTTATAATTAAGTTGCAACAGGCAGCTATACAGGCGATCTGTTTCAAGTAAGCGGCTGGGAGGTAGATCAGTAAAAGCTGAATACCTTACGTCTGCATTTAGTCTGATTCGCTGATATTACTGATGCAGTGTCACTGTAGCACAAGTCACAAGTCAGGTGAATAAAAGAAGGTAATAATGTCATAAAGAAAAAGGAGGTGTTTGTTTTACTGTACTATTATCATTTATTTACAGCAATGTAAACATAGCCGTAAAATCCTTTAGTATTTGAACCGGAACTGAAGACATTTAGTAGTTAATGGTTTGATCACAGAGTTCTGCTGTAAAAATGACACTTTTCCATAAACAAGAAGTCAATTTCCAAGTGCTTTCTAAGGATTTAATCAGATCAGTATTCAGACAAAAAAATCATCATAATGTCTAAATGGTTTCTAAATGTTCATTTTCCAGTTGTGACAGTAAAAATATTGCGACTTAAAGATTATCACATTAATCTGGCAATAAAATCAACATATTATACTAATGTTTTAAACTTGCACGGAGGGTTTTATAGTGAGGTTAATTATCACTAAAACTGTGACTTACGTTTCCTGATTTTTTGTTTTTTAAATTGAGATTGTAAATTCCTAATTTACACGTTTGTACTTCGTGTCACTGCTGTTTGTAAACTGCGCCACTTTAACCTGTAAAACTAATTCTTTCCATCTTATTCTTCAGTTATTGCATCTAACAGCCGGTTCCCCAAAATGCTGAGCGTTTGCAATAAAATATGACTAATCATCACTTATTTCCAGATATGAAAGAATTGATGAGCTTGAGTGTGAAATTTGACCACATCAGAGATGTTAACTTTGAGCACTTTGAGCCACGAAGATAGCGTTAGATTGTGATTAGATAAAAGCAAATGTTTGGAATCAAGCCCGAGGCACCAGATCTGCTCCACATGCATCTCTATACAGTGGTGTAGCGTCAGGTCCCGGGGCAGTAAGGGCCGGGGTGGGGCAGATGAAGTGGGCGGGGTTATGGGTGTTTGGGGGATTTCCACACCAGTCTAATTTTAAGAAAACAAATATTCATATGAAATCCTTTTATCATTATCGGTAATCGAAACCTTCCTATCTGCTTCTTGCTGATGTTTGCAGTCCAGCTGCATGAAAATGACATTTCATGTATTTTGCGTGTTTGTTTTATTAGCATCCTGCACTCTGGCCACCTTGTCTTTATACTTCGGATTTTCTTTTGTGGGGGAAAAAAATAAATGTTGATCATGTAAATAAAATAATAAAAGGTCACAAGGTTTTCTGCGTTTCTGATGGTTTAGAATGAGAGCCACGCTGTCGACATGTTCCTGTCGAACCTGAGGCTAAAGCCAGCAGCTCTGCAGGAACGGGAACACTTCACATCCTGTCTACAATGGGAGCTGTTTCACTTCACTCACTTTACCTTTATACTGTCCCAGAGGCCACTCGGCCGGGATGAAGCTCTTACTGAAGAGGAGTGACTCAACTATAGCTATTAACTAACCACAACTTTCTCTTACTAATAACTAGACCGTATTTTATTATTTATTGCTCAAAAACTTATTATACTATAATTAATAACTTTACAGTAATTAATAACTTTACAGTACTATAGCTTACTACACTTTATTTAGATATTTCCCAGTAATGTAACGTTATTCACTCTACCATAATTTACAATATTAATTAATTTATATAATAAATTACAAATAATCAATACTTCCAATTCTATATTGGAAATTTGTCAATTTTCAAAATGTTCACATTCCTGGCTGTAGTAAAAAGCACTCTACCCTGTTACAGCTCTCCATCACTCCTACTTTCTGTTTTTTTAATCCCTCCCCTTTTCTCTCATTGACTTCAATTCATTTTTCAACACCTAATTGCTCATGTTAATATCTAGCTTTCCCATCATTTCATTTCTTTATCACTGACTCACATTCACTCACAGACTTCCTTATTCACCATCTATCTTTTTTCTTATGTCAATATTTAACTTCCCTATCTATTTCACATCATTTTATTTTTTTACTCTTTCTTATTATCATTGTCTCTCTCCATTTAAATTTTTTGTTTTTAAATTTTTGTAAGCACTAGAATTTCTTCCAGAAAATGCACGTCTAGTTTATATTTCTTATTACATCAGAAGACTTCCACTATCTCCTGGGCTGACAACACCTCAGTGGTAGACGGTAAAGCACTACAACGCCTCCACTTGCTGAGAAACCTGGAGGAGAATGAACCTCCCCAGAAGCTGATGGTCAGCTTTTACAGGTGCACTACAGAGAGCATCTTGATTAATTGCATGACAGCCTGGTACAGCAGCTGCACAGAAGCTGCAAAAAAAAGCCCTGCAGCGAGTCGTAGAGAAATGGCACAACACATCGCTGGCTCTGAATTACCATCACTGGAACACCTATACGAGACTCGGTGTGTGAAGAGGCCCAAAAACATTATTCAGGACACCATACCTTGTTTAAGCTCCTCCCGTCAGGCAGGTGCTTCAGACTAAATCACACCTACAAACAGACTGAAAAATAGCTTTTCCAACTGCCATAAAACTGTTGAACTCTGATAGCTCCTTGATATATCTTATAGCTTGAGATAACCGGTCACTGGATATGGACAATAAGCTATGATGGCAACGTGCAATAACTGTTTACTATTATGTGCAATATCTCTCAATGCTGCTTATTTTTCTATTTATTTATTTTATTGCTAACAAACCCATCTTGCTATATCTTTTGGATTTTACATGCACCTCTGCGGTTGTCACAAAGTAATTACGCTGTGTCACAATGATAATAAAGAACTTGATCTATTTACTTGTGTGTGTGTGCACACATTATATATTACAGAAATGTCCTATTCTATGTTCTTCTGATAGTAATTGCTAATGCATTATTTAATATTCCTTCTAATTTACCATTATCAAAACAAACTTAATTTACTATAATTCTTACTTTTAAAGTTAAAAGTAAAGTAATTAACCTGATTCAGCACTTGCTATCAGTTCCTATTACTGTGTGTAGTACAGATTACTCTAAACTTACTATACTTTCGGATTAACTATAAATTCACTTCTTAATAAAGCACAATAACTATAAACATGCTAACCACACTGACTCTTACTGACACTATTTAAGACTAGAAATGTAAAGGCCTAAACATTACTGAAACTATTTATTTAACTTCCCGTTACTAAACCTTTGTTAGCAGCTTTTACTGACATGATGATGAGCATGCAAGAAGTTAACTTTACTTGGTGAAAGCGACGTCTCTGGTTTTGTGGTCACGCGTCTGCGGTGCGTCTGAACATTAAAGCAGCTCCTGTGATCAAATGATTCCAACGAGCTTGGTCAACTTTCATATTTAAACACAAAGCCATCAAAGTGTTCTGCATAGAAAAGCAACTTTATTTATACACTGCATCACTCACAAAGGTCTGTTTCATTCTACATCCTGCCACAGAAGTGCGCGTTGGGAAATCACCACGTTACCAGCGGCAGCTGCGGTGAAACGGTTATTTAACATGTTGGCTGTCAGGGAGCAGAACGTCGTAATGTGTCAACTCCGAGTTTACCGGATTATTCACTGACCAGCACAAATGCAGGGATTTACTAGAGATTACAAAATTTATGATGCGTTTATCTTTAATTTTATGCCAACCGTAAGGTGTGATGATGAACACTACACAGTGGGCTCTGTGGTTTGGTTTTGGGGAATTTTCCATCAAATCCACATTCTGCACTAAAACTGCTCTTTATAATTTATAAACGTAGCTACAGAGCATATTTATTCAGCCAGTAATCACCATTTCATCTTCATAATCTCTACTAAATGTCTGATTTTTTTTGGTGCAGTGCAGTTAATGCCACATTCTGTTTCACTCCTCCTGCCATTATAAATTGAAGACTGGATAAACCTCACGAATGAACAAACTACTGAGCACATCAGCTCACAACTGGGCTAAACACACCTAATAACAGTGTGTGTGTGTGTGTGTGTGTGAGAGAGAGAGTGTGAGAGAGAGTGTGAGAGAGTGATTCAGGAGGTCAGCGCCCACGCTGAATAAATGTCTGATTTAATCATAAATATTGTGGCTGTGTCTGAGACTCTTTTTTTTTTTTTTTTTACCCCGGCAGAAGAGCGGCATGCTACAGGACCGAGCGCGTACTACACGGCAAACAGAGTGGAAATAGACTTTAAAAAAAGAAGAAAAAACAGGTTTCAGTTTTAAATTTATGGGAAACTGTCATCATCATCCTCAGCCATTTCTTTAGCAAACTCCAGATCCTGCTGCTCCCGCTCCCTGCGTTCCTGTGAACACACACACACACACACACACACACACACACTCTCTTAATCTGATCTAATCTGCATGTTACAATCAGAATGACTCATGTATTCTCAGATGTGTTTGTTTCTAATAGGTTAATCGTTTCTATAGTAACCTCTCTTTCACAGGAAGTTAGAATGGGCGTGTTTGCCCCGTACCTCTGCAGACTCCAGGTCCTTGTTGTAGGCCTTGGGTGGGAATCTCATGGCCTGTGGGAAAGTAAACGCACCCCTGAGTGAAGTGAAAGCACACTGATCTACTCTGTGCCATATGGTCAGTCTCCTACCTTGACGGACATGTTGTGGATGTCCAGGCAGAAGGAGATTCGCTGGTGGAAGGCGAGCTGAGGCTCCCGTGTGCCGTAAATGTCCATCGTCTCCTTGGACTGGATGTAACCCTTCTCGTGGTTTATACTCGCCTCGATCACCCCGTCACGTATCGCCTGCACAGCCACGTACAAACACTCAATAGAACAACATGACCTGGTCGAGGCGGTCATTATAAGTAACTATTATTTACGTGTATTTCATGTTTGGCGTGTGCGTGCGCATGTGTGACCTTTGCCACAATGAACTCCGCATCCTCAGGACTGTCCAGCTGCAGTTTCTGAGCGATATCAGCCAGAGAGATCCGCGAATACGACAAGCTGATCATCCTCACGCCTACACACACACACACACACACACACACACACACACACACACACACACACAATTTCATTCATTCTTAATTTCAGTTGTTATAACGGTTTCATTTTTTAAAAGATAATACATCCGATAGCTTAAATTATTTTAATTTAATTCTATTAAACATTCCCATTTTACAACTTAATTTTACATTCTACTTTTAAATTGTATTTAATGTACGTTTTAAATAACTTAAAATTTGCAAGTTATATTTATTTAGTTTGTCATGTTTAATCATTTACATGCATCAATTTTTTAGCATCTCTTATTTCTAGTTGTTTTGTTTTTGTTGTACATTGTTACATTAATTTCCTCCATTTTAAAATGTATGATATTTTTGTGAGAAATGAAACAGTTTAGATGAACAGATCACCACAGAGAGGTAATGGAATATTAAAGGTTATAGTGTAGGCCTGCGCACTCTCTCACCGGTTTTAATCACGTTGTGCCTCAGGCGGATGATCAGTGTGTACGTCCCGTCTGCCTGAAACTTCTCCCCAAACTGATCCAGGACCTGATTGAACTTCGCCAAGTTCCCAGTCCTCACCGCTGTGCGCACACACACACTTAAATTATTTCTTGGAAAAGATTTTTTTACTAACATTCTTTTTATGTAACATAAAATATGCTTTTGTATATTATGTGATTAGGAAATATAAAAGAGAGAGCGAGCAAGGGAGAGAAGGAGGAAGAGCGACAGACAGAGGGAAGACGGGGGATTACCCTGAGTGAGGAGGAAGTAGGGCATGAGGGAGCGTTTGAGAGACGGCTGGCGGAACTGCAGTCTATCAGGAATCTCTCCAAGCAACAACTCCACCACTATCAACAACTTATGGACCTGAGAGAGAGCGAGAGAGAAGGGTGAATTATCCCAACAGGCATAAATACCCCTGACCATCACACCCAGATTTCTCCCCCTGTGCAGTTATAACGCGCTCCACTCTGCTGTTCAGCTCCCACTAGCTGTCGGAGCGCGGCTGTGGGGGTTTGTGTTCATGCAGCTACAGGAGCGTTAGTGAGGTCAGGCGC
>JAQQZX010000023.1:28732431-28746164 GCA_030068355.1 Notoglanidium maculatum | reverse complement strand
CACACACACACACACACACACACACACACACACACACACACACACACACACACACACACACACACACACCTACCTCCACGTTTAATACACCTATAAAATTATAATATAGCGTTTAAACATTGGTTTATTAGTAAAAAAAAAAAAAAAAGAGCAAAACCAAACCAAAGGCTCGCTTATAATAAACAGTCTGTGCTGTGGGGTTGCCAGATTGAGACCCACTGCAATAATAATAATAATAATAATAATAATAATAATAATAATAATAACAATAACATCAATAATATTTAATAAAAACATTTCATTTTGAATCTGTGTTCAAATTTAACAAAGAATAAACCTATGTATATCCATTTGCTTATTCATATAAGAATAAAAAATAACTTGAAAATATAAACATTTCAATTAAAAACTAATAATTTAGTCCATAATCGCAATTCGATTATATAATTTAACGTTTTATTTGAACTTTTTAAAAATATAAATTTTAAAACATCTTCAAGCCTGATAAAATGTCCAGGTAGTGTTTGGAGCTCAATCTGGCAACCCATTACACAGCAAAATGCACAAATAAAAATATATTTTGTTTGTTTTTTTTTAAATTAATTTCATGTTGTATCAAACATTCTAAATTGAACAGCTAATACTATAAACATTAAATTCAATGTTTAAGTGAACTCTGAAGTTTATATGTTTTATTTTAGGAGAAACTATTTATGGTGAGGTACAGGTTGCCAGATTTAACTGTTATGAACTGAATCACAACCTAAAACCTTGTCCTAATTCTCAATCAAGTATACATGTAATAAACAGCCATACATCTTTTCTGTAAGTAAAGAAGTAAATTTTTAGATATTTATTTATGCAGATGTTTGTAATTTGCACCAATTTATTACATAATAATAATAATAATAATAATAATAATAATATAATTATTATGTTTTTATGTATTAATATTTTATTATTTAGTATTAATATGTATTTATGTATTAATATTTAAATTCATAATAATTAATTATTATTATGCTTTTACAAAAGATACATTGTGGTTTTTGGATCATAGCTGATATTTTACATGATAATTTACTTTAAAAATGAGATTCCTGAGCGCGTTAAAGAAGATTTGGGTTTGTATTTTATTTACAATTAAGATTTGAAGCCCAATTCACCAAACATGTCTTTCATTTCTGACAGAATTTTAATTTAAAGTCTTGGCTTTGTTTTTACCTGACAGATTAAAATGTTGGACATGACGAGCAGTCAGTTCGACTCCTTCCTGTTCTGGAGGCAGCCCATCGCCGCTGTGGACCTGTCCGAGCTCGAGGATCTGGGACTCGCCGAGCCGAAATCCAAGCACGGGACTTTGGCTGGGAAAATGGGGAAACGTTCTCCCAAGCTGAATGGAGATGACGACCTGGAGCTGTCCGAGTTCTCCACCTTCAACTACTGGAAGGAGCCGATCGCCAGCATCGACACGCTGGACTTCAGCCTGCTGCTGCTGTGAAGCCCCGCCCCCAGACCCACAGCTCCGCCCCTGACACTGCATCACCTCCTGATCATTACAGCAGTTTTCTGTCTCTCTAGTTCGTGTGTTTTCTGTCCTGACCCAGCGCTGACCCAGGTCAGAGTCTCAAGTGTTAAATTAAAGAAAGTAAATGTAAATTTTTGATGGAGATGAAAGTGTAAAAAAGTGTAAAGTCTCAGACTGAGCGTCATCTCGTACCGCAGGTTGTGTTCACAGATCATGTTTGCATCAGCTGTAAAGCGTATTACGTTAAATCTCAGTGTTTCAGCCCTGCATGATGATTTATAATCTCTTTTATTAAACATGACCGAGTGGAAAGTGAATAAAGGACAGAAGTGTTTTCTCACTGAGAGGTGTTAGTGTGTTTCATCACCACTTTAAACACCAGCCAGATTCACATTATAATAACTGTAGTCATTACAAGGATATATTTATATATTTACAACCATGTCTTTAGATGCAGTCACTGATTATTTATCCTTTATCACAACCACTGTGACTCTGATTCAGAGTCTTATCTGTAACAGCATCTGTTAAAATGATGAAAAACTTTCCAGAAAAACACCCAGCAAAATGTCAGAAACATACTGAAAACAAACTGGCCATTGTCGAAAGTTAAAAAGGCGAAAAAAGGAGTAGCAATAATTTTTCTTAAATTTTGGAGCAAATGGATTTACACCTTGATTTACACCAGACCATTTCACAGCATATTTATTATAACGTTTTAATTTTTCGTAGTGTATGAGTAAGTATTTATAAATGTAAATATGAAATAAACTAGTTTAAATGTAATAGTACTAAGAAACGCTTGACGTTCAGATTCTACGGTATTTACTCTCCAGACCAGCAGGTGGCGATAAAACACAGTTTTCACTTCAATACATAGTTTTGTTTTCTTTGTAATCTTTTTAAATGCAGCTATTCCAGAGCAATAACAGAATTTAGATAACATCATTAATAAATCAGTAGCAATTATACAAACTAATAAAACAATGAACGTAAATCTTTTTACAATTTAACTTCCGCCATTTTAAACACAACGGCTAAAGAAACAGAAGATGAAGAAGAAGAAGTGGCTACAGCCAATCAGCGCCACCGATCGCCTGAGTTCTGAATGTTTCCTCGCTCCCTATATAAACGCACTATAGTGCGTGTGTTTTAATGACTTCTGCGCCCTACCTAGTGCACTGTATAAGAAACTTAGGTTGATTTGGAATACAGCGTGAGAAAGTGTTTGCGGGGAAGCGACTAGCTAAAAGTGCACAAAAGTTAAGTGAAAGTGTGAAAGCGGGTGCGTAAAGGCGAAAAGGTGTGTAAATTTAAATGAGATATTAATAACCATTGAATTTCAGGAATATTGATAATTACTTTATCTGAATGTTTTTGTGCTAACAGGTTTTTAACTAACATTAGCTGATTAGCTTGCTAGCTGAACCATGCTAACGCGCTGCTTTGGCCACTTTTCCGCTCGCGCTACACTTTAATTCTGCAAATGGTCACAATATAACTTTTATAAACATTAATCTTTTAGCAATATATGATTGGTAAATGCTTGGGGGTGGCTTGCAGTCGTGTGAAGTTTGTTTTTTAATGCGTTTATTAATGTAATAGCCTTAACTTTACTCCCCGGTTGTTATTAATGCTGTAAATAATGCAAAACTTTAATACATTTCATTAGTTTATTAGTTTACTAACTAAACAAATATATAAAATATAGAAATAATCCTGTGGTTTAATGCAATTTACATATAAATGCAGATCTAGACGGAGAAGCTGGCTGTTTCTGCAGCTGTGTTGATGTTCAAGTGTCTGTATTTTATTTTTGATTAAATATTAATGAGATTTCTTTGAGCTTTTATTCCTCTGCAGAGTTTTTACTGTTTCAGTCTCATGAGTTTTACTGCTGTTCCTGCACATTGGCGTTTATTATTATTATTATTGTTATTATTATTGTTACACGTATTTCAGTACTCAGATCCTCCTGAGAAGCGTGTGACCGCACGAGGGCTGAGTGAGCCACATGCGCGCGCTGTAAACAGCAGGACAGCGGTGCTGCATTATAAATAAATAAACCCACCTTTCTGTTAAAATGTATTATATCTCTTTTATATTTAAAAATATTTTATTTATTTAAGAAAAGTAATGCTGCAAATGTAATTACAGAAGTTTAACCTCACATCAGTTAGTAATTATTTAAATACATTTAATTAAAAGACACAATCTGTGTGTGTGTGTGTGTGTGTGTGTGTGTGCGCCGCGTGCGTGCCATGTGTGTGTGTGCCTTGTGTGTGTGTGTGTTTGTGTGTGCCTTGTGTATGTGTATGTTTGTTTGTGTTTGTATATGTTTGTGTGTGTGTTTGTGTGTGTGTGTGTGCCGTGTGTGTGTGTGTTTGTGTGTGTATGTGTATGTTTGTGTGTGTTTGTGTGTGTATGTGTATGTTTTGTGTTTTGTGTTTGTGTATGTTTGTGCGCGTGTGTGTGTGTTTGTGTGTGTGCCATGTGTGTGTATGTGTATGTTTGTGCGCGCGTGTGTGTGTGTGTATGTTTGTGTGTGTGTGTGTGTGTGTGTGTGTGTGTGTGTGCCGTGTGTACACTCCTGCATGCGCTGAGGCTGGAGGCTCCTCCTGTACGTCATACAGAAACAAATTTCTGCTTACAGGAAACGTCACCGTGTGAATGAGCTGTTGCTATGGAAACGCATTAGAAGGTGTGCATTAATATAAACATGGACGATTAATCACCAGCTTCTGACCAATCACAGTGCAGAAGTCCGCAGGTGTGTTTGTAGCGATACACAGAGCGGAACTGAGGAGGGAAACGAGGTGTTTGTTCTGAAACCCATGTGTTGGTGTGATCCTGAGCGGAGTGTTTATAAAGCCGTGTTAATGGCGTGTTCATGTTCCTGATGCAGATGTCTCTGGTGGATTTGGGGAAGCGGCTTTTAGAGGCAGCGCGAAACGGTGAGGATGAAGAAGTGAGGAAGCTGATGGCCAACGGCGCCCCCTTCACCACAGACTGGGTAACACACACACGCACACAGCTCATCATCACTGTCAGTAGTGTTTACACAATTTATTTATTTACACGTTTATTTCAGGTTTGCTAACAAACTGCAGGAAAAGGAACCTGTGAATATCTGAATGTAGTGATGCTTGTGTTTGGTTTGTAGAATTGTAAATGATGTAAAAATTTTCACATATTTTAAAAGCAGCTCCATTTAACAGGAAGGAAAAAAGATGCAAATTTCATGAGAAATTATAATTTGTGTTTATAAAGCAGATCACGACGCCGGCCACGTGTCAGAGAAGCGTGTGTGTGTGTGTGTGTGTGTGTGTGTGTGTGTGTGTGTGCGCGTGCGCAGCATGCTGTACAGTCACTGCTAAAATTAAAAGTGTTTGATGTTGTGTTTTTAATGGTGCTGTTGCGGTTCTCATCCTGCCTTTCACTCCCGTGTCGCTGTAACGGACACTGAGGTGCAGATGATGTTCACATTCTGGAATTAGTTTAAAACTTGTAATTGGATTTTAATCCTATATTTAATTTTTCCCTTCTTCTCTTTTTTTGGTAAATTTACTTCCCAGAATGTTTCCCTGCTCTTCTGTATAAAATATAAATATCTGTATATAAAATATTCAATTGTATCTCCGTGTGATTTCTTCTGTTTCTGAATCTCAGTTCTGTGTGTGCGCGTGTGTGCGCGTGTGTGTGCTACAGTTGGGGGCGTCTCCGCTGCACTTGGCGGCGCAGTACGGTCATTGCTCCACGGCCGAGGTGCTGCTGAGAGCCGGCATCTGTAAGGACGCCCGCACCAAGGTGGACAGGACCCCGCTGCACATGGCTGCCACCGAGGGCCACGAGCTCATCGTCGACTTGCTGATCAGGGTCAGGGTTACTCCTCTTCTCTGGGGGGAGGGGGGTGTCGCGTCCCCGGGGGGCGCTCTGTGTTTGTTCCGTGGTGTTTCTCGTGAGTAAAGGTGTGTACGTTTGGTGTGATGTGTGTGTTCAGAACGGCGCGGACGTGAATGCTAAAGACATGCTGAAGATGACGGCGCTGCACTGGGCCACTCAGCACGGACACCACAGCGTCGCTCAGCTGCTCATCAAACACGGAGCCGACGTTCACGCGCTCAGCAAGTTCGACAAGTCGCCCTTCGACATCGCCCTCGACATCCAGCACGCAGAGCTCGCCGGTCTCCTGCAGGTGTGACGTCATATCCTGTCTCTCTCTCTGTCTCGTTCTCTTACAGGGTCAAATCTGTCCATCTGTAATCATGGTTGTGCGTGCGTGCGTGTGTGCGTGCGTGTGTGCGTGCGTGTGTGCGTGCGTGTGTGCGTGCGTGTGTGTGCGCGTGCAGGAGGGGATGCAGAAGCAGGTGAACAGGAATGCAGAGTCGTCCATCGCTCCACAGTTCATTATTCAGGGAGGAGTGATAAACATCGCCGAGCTCGTCAAACCCTGCGCAGGTACGAGGCGACTGACTGAATATTCGTCAACCAAACTGCAGTTTGTTCCTTTATTACTGTTTCTCATCTTATTTATTTTCAGTTTAACCCTTGTGTCCCTGTATGTGTGTGTGTGTGTGTGTGTGTGTGTAGGTAACAGTGAGGATGCCGTCGCCGTCAGCGCTCTGGACCAACAGGCGATGAATGATGCTGGACAGAGGGTGGTTACCATAGTAACAGATCAGCAAGGTCACCTACAGACGAGACTCACACAGCCGCTGTACGTCACGATGCAGAACGGACGGCAAGGTAAAGAAAATCCTCTAGTTAGCGTTTATCGTTACGCCAGCGCGCACGTGTGAGCTGTGCTTCTGGGGTTTACACTGAGCTGATTGAGACCATCACTGTTTAGGTATTATAAAATATTTACATTTTCAAAAATAGTTACAATATCCACACTGTGAATGTATTTCAGAAGTTCACATTCATTATGCACTCATTAATATTCATAAATTTTATTCATTACCATTAATATCAGATACTCGATTGTATTTATGTATTTCTTTAACACATCATTACCTTATACAGTTTATTCACTGTGTCTCAGTACCTGTTTTCTTTGGTGTGTGTGTGTGTGTGTGTGTGTCAGTGCTGGCCGTTCCCTCTGGTCAGTTCACACAGGAGTCAGCGGATGAAGAAGCTGAACCTCCTGTACGGCGAAGGAAAATCGAAGTCGTCTCTGTTAATCACATGGACACCAGAGACACGGTGAGACTCCGTCACACCAACATCTCTTAATATACAGTTAATATAAGTTAATTAACAGTTAACATACACTAAAGTGGTCTGTGTGAAAGTGAAGTCTCAGCAAAAATAAATGTTAATAATGTAGTTTCAACAGCCACTAGAGGGCGCCTGAGATGGCTTAGTTCCACACTGTTCTGTTTTTCACATTGTCAGTGTTGTATGTTGTCTAATATGAAGCCAGTGATGAGCGAACACGGTGCGTAAGCGTGATTATAATGTGGGCGCGGCCTACAGGAGCAGCTGCAGCGGCGCCTGGCCGAGGCCAACAGGGCGGCCCAGTTGTACCGACAGCAGCTGCTGCAGAAGGAGCAGGAGGCGGAGGAGTACCGCATGCAGCTGGAGGCCATGGCGGAGCGCGTGATCACGCAGGAGGGCGAGTGTGTGGAGGAGAAGCAGGAGGAGGCTGAGGAGGAGGTGGTGCTGCTGGCTGACGGAGACGTCATGCTCAACACAGAGGAGATCGACTCCACGGCCGTCATCTCCTAACGCCTCGCCTCATGGACTCACGCCTTTACGTCCCTGTGTGTGTGTGTATGTACGCGTGTGTGTGTGTGTATGTACGCGTGTGTGTGTGTATGTACGCGTGTGTGCGCGCGCCTGGTTTTGTTCTTTCTTTTTCAGTTCTGGATCAAGAAGAACAGAAAATTCTACAGCTGAGTTTATAAGAGAAAGACAGAAACTCTACTTTTTCCTTCATAGTTTTTAATAATTTGTCTTCTGCTTCAGTAAAATGATCTCTGTTTACCGTCTGCTTGAGAAAATGCTGTTTGTGTGTGTTTTTTTTTTAATTCAGTTTTTTAAAGACCAAATTTAAAGTTGACTTATAATACACCAATTGTGAGCAATTTCTAAATCCTGGTCTTCAGTTATTTGTGTGCTTATTGAGGGCAGAGCGCCGATTCAGGAGGAGTCTGTTCTCGGATGTCACACTTTCCTGCACCACTTCTGCATTCAACACCAACTATCATCATCGTGCCAGAAACCGGACAGGAAAAGTGTCACCCCAGCCTCTGGGTCAGTTCCGGTAACGGGGCGTGGCCTGTCAATCACAGCCTGAGAAGGAAACACTTATTTTCTGCAAATATTCTCCAGCCCCCCCCAATACACACACATGCTGCGCACACACACACACACACACGCACGCGCTGCCTCATCTTTCTGTATAAAATGTTTATTGGTAGTTTAATCCTATTGAAGAGTGAAACTAAGAGAGGGGAAATCATCAGTATACACAGGTTTCTCAGTGCAGTTCTGTCCTTCAGTAAACTGCTGGAATGAGAAATGAAAAAACAAGCTGTGATTTTTAGAAAGCTGTGTGTTAGGGGGGCAGGGGTGCTCTGATGGGGGCCTGGGGTGGCGCAGGGGGGCGCGGGGGCATTGGCGGTCTCTGAAATCCAAACGGAGGCGGACGAGGGGGGCCTGTGCCGTAACCTGGGGGTGGCATTGGGGGAGGCGGGCCTCTCATCCCAGGGGGCATCGGAGGACCTGAAGGAGGAAAAGATCAATCAATAAGAACCCAAACTGCATGGCCTGTAGAACCCTAATGCTTTAAATGGCTAAAATCTTTCAGCAAACAAAACCCTTAAGATCCTTTCTCACAGCAGAGAGAACCCGCAATGACCCGACTGTCTGAAACTGAGCTAAACGATCTGTAAACCTACCCATGGGAGGGCCAAACGGTCCCCGGGAAGGCATGCCCATCTGTGGGGGTGGGGGCATGTTGGGGGGAGGCGGGGCCCGGTGCTGGGTGGATCCAGGAGGAGGAGGCACCATTCCAGGAGGCCCAGAGGGAGGCATCGGCATCGGCGGCATTCCTGAGGGACAGACGGAGAACAGTCATGCTGAGGGAACCACAATTTCCACTGGAGAACATTTAACTGCTGCAGAACTGAGATTGTGAGAACCTGCCTGTTAAACAATGAAGCCCCGCCTGAGTTCTAGAACTGAAATTCTGAGCAACTGAATCATTGGTACAGAACCTAAAGACGGAAGACTAAGAACCTCCAAGTCTGGAGCCACGGCCTTGCTGTGAGATTCTAGACATTTGGACCTTTGATCAAGCACTCTAGAACTCTGAACGGTGATACTGATTTCCTAGAACAATAATCTCAGATCCTAAAACAAGACTATAGACATTTGTAATTCTAGAGGTGGAGCTGACTGCAGAACACGTGGAGTCCACACTGCTCCAACTAGCAGGGACTCTAGAACCAGAACTCTGTGTGTGTTGATGTTCTTGCACAGCTGAAGTGCTCCGTTCTCACCTGGCGGGTGCATGCCTGCAGGGGGGAACGGTGGAGGTCCAGGAGGGGGCACTCCAGAGGCTCCCTGAGGGGCAGGAGCGCCCGGGGCGGGGGGCATGGGCATCCCGGGAGGCATTCCAGGGGGTAAAGAACCCGGTGGGGGTACTGGGGGGAACGCACCCGGAGGAGGCATGCCTGTGATAAAGACAGTACAACATTAACACGGTTCTCGCATTGGTTCCTCCTACATCACTCACACTGACAGAACCGAGCGTGCTCACTGACCGGGCATGGGGATGGCTGCTCCCAGCGCGGTCATGACGGGGTTTGGAGCAGTCGGAGGGGGCGGAGCGTCGGCAAACAGCTGATGGGGCCGGTCGGCCTGCGAGAGCGGGTTCTGTGCGGCGAGGAGCCTCTCGGCGGCTGAGCCGTGCCTCTCCCCCTTGGAGTCCTTCTTGAAGGCGTAGGACACGGTGATGGGCCGGTTACACAGGTACTGACCGTTCATTGCCTCGATGGCCGCGTCTGACGCGTCAAAGCTGGCGAAGTTGATGAAGGCGTAACCCTTCGAGTTCCCCGTGTCGGGGTCTCTCATGATCTTGGGGGTCTGCAGGATGACGCCGAATGCGCTGAAAGTGTCATACAGCAGCTTCTCGTCAATCTCGGGGTCGAGGTTCCCGATGAAGATGTTCGCTCCAACATCCAGGTTCTTATTGTGAGCCGAGGCTTTGTTCACGCGGATGGGTTTACCGTACAGCTTTATCATGTTCATGATCTTTATAGCGTAATCAGCATCTTCTTCACTGAGGAACTCCACAAAACCATAACCTGCGCGCACACACACACACGCACGATGCTGAAACTGATAAATATAATCAAATCATAATTACATAAGACAGAGAGAGACACCGAGACCTGCAGAGTGAGACGCACTTACAGACAGAGTGAAGTATAATGTCAGTAATGACGGCCAGCTGAAACCCTGATGAACTCCGTGTGTGTGTGTGTGTGTGTGTGTGTGTGTGTGTGTGTGTGTGTGTGTGTGTGTGTGTGTGTTACACTCACCCTGATGTTGTCCCGTCACTCGGTCTTTGGGCATGTGTGTGTTCACCACCGGTCCAGCCTGAAGGAAGAGTTCCCATAGCAACGGCTCGGACACTTTCTCATCCAGACCGCCCACGTACACTGTCGCATCTGAACACATATACACGCTCAGTGTTAATAAACTGTACACACACACTAAACACGTTTAAATTTAAACAATGTTTTCTAACCCAATTATGTTTATATGCGGATTAAAATGTAACTTAACTTAAACAAAGAAAAGTGATGGACTGTTAAAGCCAAATAAACAACTCCAAGTGTATATTCACAAGCATATTAAAGCTAAAACATGATGAATATAGTCACACCTTTATCAAATATAAAGAAGATAAAGCGCAGAAGGAACTTTAATAACTAATCCTAGCTGAATGAGAGCTCTGCAGCGAGCTAATCAGCTAGCTAGCTAATGTTTGCTATCGAAATATAGCATAATATCGCTCAATTTTTAAATGAAGTCACAAGTTTAATAAAGTGTTTTTATAATAAATGTGAGTTACCACTTCATAAGATAATGTATAAGCCACATCAGTGGAAACGTTTATAGAATATTACCTTGATTTCTTTCTGATATCGGTCCCGCCGCCATGACGAAACCGCTGCGTGCACTGGCGGAAGTCGTGCTCTTCTTCGCGCACGATAAGGAAGCGCGTCATCACAGTTTAAGCTCAGCGCCGCCACCTAGTGACACGGCTGCATGATCACACTCACTCAAATCGATCAGTGTGAACTGTGTTTCTAAGCTCTATAACCCCTTTTATCTAACTGGTCACATTACTTCACATTGGACCACAGAAAATCAGTTTAGTGGCCAATAACTCAACAACAACCGCTCTAAAATTTGTTGATTTATCTGTGTTCATATGAAAGCTATAATATGAACACACAAACAGCCTTCAGAACAGAGATCACCTACACAACACATGAGCACACTAATTAGCCCCAAGTTATGGGTTTACCATTCAGTTATTTACACAAGAATTCACTCCATCTCAACCTTCCCTTATTTTGTAGTGTTACACATCGAAGCTGAAAAGGACTCAATAAGGATTTTATGTCGAATTGTTAGCTTGCATATCATTAGCACACTTTCAATTCAATTACGCTGCACAAGAAAGGCTGCGTGTTTAACACCCCTGGTCTATCAGAAGGGAAAGTGGGTCTTTGTGATGATATATTTACACATGATGCTGGTGTCTTTGAGTTGATATATAATATAGTAATGTGTGTGTGACTGAGTGTGGACGCACAGACTGAAAATTATTAAGAATGCCGGACTCTTGCGTTGCTGGGATTTGTAAAAACTGTTGAACAGTAGAAAGCCATGCTACTGGAATAACTTTTCACATGTAATTATATAACTGTGTGATTGTGTTTTAGGTAATCAATAATTACAGCATTACGTTGAGTGCTATTGTAACTAGGCTATGGCTGTAAGCAGTCAGAGAAGCTTAACGTTATGCTAGTAACATTAGCTGTCTAACACTACTAACTCTACTATCATACCAAGTTAATGGTGACATTAGAATCATAAAACTATCAAATCATAATAGGCACGTTCTCATTATGAAATGAAAGTAGATAAAAAAAAAAACCATAAGCTACATTTGTTGATTTACCTCAGTATTATTTTATCTGTCAAGCTCATGCTAGGAAACAGTAACCTTTAATTCTATTATAGATAGAAAAGATAAATTAAAGATAAAGTAGTTTTGGTGTCACAAATTTTGAACTGAGTCTCTTGTCTTAAATATCATGGTGGTTATTGAAATATTGATATTTGAAGGTCAATTGTCAGAAACTTCCCCGGCTAAAAGCTGCAAGAACAAATAAACGTTGATAATGGTTCGTGGTGTACCTATTTTAGGATTAACTTACGTTAAAAAGTAGATCTCTCAGCAACACTAGTGGTGACCAAATTATTGCTCAAACCTAGCTCGTAAACCCTTAAATGTAAGACAACATTTATGGGGATTGGTTAAGAAATGCTGAAGACCTGCAGCTCCTCACTCATATGCATTGCTTTACAGGCCAGTTTTGCCCAGAGCAAGATGCTCGGTACGTGAACGTTTTCCACCCAATCGAATTTTGCAGCAATGCGGCGTCTTCGTTTACATGTCTAAGGAAATGTGGGCAAGTCTTTGAGTCTATATATGGAAATCATTGTCCTTTGTACAGTATAAGCTGATATTTGCTAATAAATCCTCTTTGAGTGAAATCATGAAACTACTTTAGAGGGTGGGGTTCATAAACAAGCTTAAAGACACACCCATCAGCCGTCTACGCAAAGCCCCATCCTTATTTGTTTTTTAAATGTCACACAGAGTCAGAGTAAATGATTTGGCCACACCCTGTTATTGTGTGTGTGTGTGTGTGTGTGTGTGTGTGTGTGTGTGTGTGTTTTGGCAGTTAGACCTGTTCCTCCTGACACACCGCTCTGTCGACGCTGATCCTCATCAGCACAGGAAGTAGAGCACTATCCTGACAGCATGGGGTCATAACTCATCCTCCTTACAGCTAGATGATTTGATCAGTGTGGCATTTCCTCATTCCCTCCATCCTGAGCTGCACTTCGGACCCTGACATGAACATGGCAAACGATTTGGGATACAACTTTGTTTTTAAAGGTGAGAGTCAGATTTCTGAGTGCTGTAAGAAAATACATTCCTCGTGTCTGAAGGTTTCTGGTGTCAGGTATGCAAATATGGCTTAGAAGTGTGCTGAAGTTCATGTCTTCCTCTCTCTCTCTCTCTCTCTCTCTCTCTCTCTCTCTCTCTCACATGCACACACTTTTTGGTCAGTGGTGTTAATTGGGGAATCTGGAGTTGGGAAAAGTAACCTGCTGTCCCGATTCACCAAGAGTGAATTTAACCACGACAGTCGCACCACCATCGGGGTGGAGTTCAGCACTCGCAGCGTGCAGCTGGACGGCGTGACCATTAAAGCACAGATTTGGGACACAGCTGGTCTGGAGCGCTACAGAGCCATCACCTCAGCGTGAGTGTGTAACTGCAGACACAAAACTTTCCACTCAATCATTAGAAGACACCGTTTACCTTTCCATTCTCAAAGAACTGTTATTATTGTTGTTTAAAAAGGTGCAAAAGTATTTATCAGTTCAGAGCTGGAGCAATAGTTTAAAAAGTCTGGAGCAATTAGAAAATGACCAGGAAGTGAACTCATGATCAGGAAGGTGATGGTAAGATGGAGATAAAGATCCTGAAGCTCACATATTCACACTCAGGGTTGCCAGGGTCACGTTTTAACTCCAAATAACATTTTGGAACAAGACTATAAATCTAAACTCTAAACTCTGTGGAGTTTTTTGGGGTATTTTATAAGTCTGTGGCTGAAAATATCTTGTTTTAAAATAAATTAAATTCAGTTTCCACAAACACGGGCATGGAAAAAAAAAAGGGAAAGTGTGAGTGGAGCCTGCATATCTATCATGTGCAGAACCATTTCATGCTTCAGTGGGAGCTGTACAAATATTACTCTTGTTTTAGGCTCCTGAACCATCCATCCATCCATTATCTATACCGCTTTATCTGTCTGGGTCGCGGGGAAGCTGGAGCCAATCCCAGCATGTTCGGGCGAGAGGCGGGGTACACCCTGGG
>JAQQZX010000023.1:28645378-28661710 GCA_030068355.1 Notoglanidium maculatum | reverse complement strand
CCACAGGCTGCTCATTAGGGATATATATAGATAAATGTATAAGTTTATATTCAGAATTTATATACTTTTGTGAAGCTTCTTTGTGACAATGTCTGTTGTTAAAAGCGCTATACAAATAAAATTGAATTGAATTGAATCATAAAAACAGTGAGGTGAAAACCGGTTCAGACTCCGGTTTCTATAAATACGGCTTCAATCCTCCCACAGAAGCCATTATTACCTCCGTTTACCTGGAGTTCCTGCATGCGTGCAGAGACGGGGCGGAGAGGGTGTGGCTAACAGATCTCCTTTTAAAACATCAGCCAATCAGAGTGAGGCTGCTTACATACTGTATGTAAATTTAAAGGCAAACCCCCCCAAAATTTAAAGGCGCATACCCAAATTAGCCTGTTCTATCCTGAGTGGCTTTTATACCATTCTGAAACGGCACGACATAAAGATTCCAAGGCGTTTAAAAAAAGGCAAACTTTACAAAACCACTTGAAGAAACTGTAGCAGGTGAGCTTTAATCGTCTGCTGCTCATCAGTTTTAATTAAACTGTAGACATTAGAAACGTTTCCGTGTACTGATATGAAGAGGAGGCGCAGAAAGATCGGCAGGAAAATGTACAGGTCTGAGATCAGAGGTGTGCATCAGGACATCAGGTATACATCCTACAGCACAAGCTGAATTACTGTCAGCTGAAAACGTGTGCGCGCGCGCGTGCGTGTGTGTGTGGCCCTGGCATACCGACCTTTGTCCTTTTTGAAGTCGAGTGCGTCCTGCTTGTCGGTGACGATCTCCTTCATGTTGACCACGCTGCGGTGGTTCAGCTGTCGGAGGATTTTAATCTCCCGGATGGCCGTGATGGGGAAGCCCTCCTTCTCATTATCTAAACGCACCTTCTTCAGGGCCACCAGCTCACCTACACACACACACACACACACTTACACTAAACATGTACAGAGCTTAATGTGCATTACTCACGCGCATGCGTTTACACACACCTGTGTCCTTGTCCTTGGCTTTGTACACCTGGCCGTACGTTCCTTCCCCAATGATGCCGATGATGTCGAACTTGTCCACGCAGCGTTTGCCCCAGTCGATCTGGGTTTGTCGCTTCTCACCAAAACGAGGAGAACAGAACCTACACACACAATATTAATGAGTATTGTTGCTTATTGTTTATCTGAAGAATGCTACAATAACTGCCACTTTTACACATAGTATGTTTTGCTGTCAGCAGTAGCTTTCACGGGGTAAACTAACTAACTTCCGATAAAAACACAACAAATAAAATCCATGAATAACAGCAGTATGTTAGGTTTCTATCATTTTTCCTGCCATGACATCCTTTTATAGCTTTTCCCCTGACAAACAGAGGAAACATGGGTTTGTGGGACCAGGAGGGATGAAAGAATAAAAGTTATGTTAAACACAGACAGTTGGCTGAGTGCGACATGGCCGTGTGTAACGAGTGTAACCTTCGGCTTCAGTTTTCATACTGAGCAGCTGATGAGAGCGAGAGTTCTGCAGATGTTCCTCCTGAGAATATATTTGTTATGGACAGAGTCCATGTTGGCTCTAAGGACTATGACCAACACGGCAAACTCCCAAAAGTGTGTGTGTGAGAGATTACCCAACACAGTTACTAATTATAAAGCAAATGCAGGCAACACACACAAGCTAACATTAACTAGCATATTATAACAGATCTAAATGAAGCTAATCAGCAGACTATCAAATCATTGTGTGTTGACTAGTCACTATCTAATGTTCGTAAAAGGACGCTACCACTGGTATGATTTAACAGCTCTATCCACTACTGTGTCTGCATTCTGCAAACTGAGGAATGCCAATGAACTGAAACTGTACTACAAAAGCTAGTCATCATCAATGCTAACAAAAAAGAAAAAAATGTGTGTATGAAAAAACAGGGAGTGTAGAACTTCAAAAAAGCAAAAAAACAACTCACTTTGGTCTCTTCTTGTAGGTGGACTGTACAGGAGGCGGGGCTTCTTGCACAGGTGAAAGGGGTGGCGGCGAATCCCCTCCAGGTAGTAAAGGTGGGAGGGGCAAGTCACTAAGTAGGCGTGTCCTAACCTCTTTCTCCTTCTCTTTCTCCTTGTCTTTCTCTCGTTCTTTCCTTGAAGTCCGATGAGTGGGCGTGGCCTTCTTTACACTGATTATTTATTTAAACATACATTAAAGAGATTCTTACACGTCGTACAAATGTGTGTGTGTGTGTGTGTGTGTGTGTGTGTGTACTCACCTGTCCTTGCAATCTCCCAGCAGTACGGGTGGTAGAGGGAGAGGCGGAAGGGTGGAGGTTTTGATTGGCGTGGTTTTGTGGGCGGGGCTTTTCGGCTGAAGCAGCAGAGCTGAGGATGTGGGCAGGGCTGAAGTAGGAAGTGGAGGTGGAGAGTTCAGAGGAAGTGGTGGTGGTGAATTTAAAGGCAGTGGTGGTGGAGAGTTTAAAGGAAGCGGGGGAGGAGAACTGAGAGGAAGCGGAGGTGGAGAATTTAGAGGAAGTGGGGGTGGGGAATTTGCAGGAAGTGGAGGCGGGGGCGGTGCTACATCTGTTTCCTCTGCTGTGATGGGATTTGAAGCAGGAGCCTCAGATGCTGGGGGTGGGGCTGACTCTGGCTCCACCTTCTGGTCTTGAGGCTGAGTGGGTGGGGTCGCAGCTGCCCGAGCTGCTGCTGCAGCTTGTCTTTCTTTTTTCCTGCGTGTAAGCTCCGCCCCCAGGCTTGACGAGATGGGCAGGCGGGAGGACGAAGGGGAGCGGCTGGCCGGGCGGCTCCTGGAGGCGGAGCTCCCACTGGCTCCACCTAGTGACGAGTGTTTCTTGCTGCGTGAGTGTGAGGAGGATCGACGAGAGGATGAGTACAGAGGAGAGCGACTGCGCGACCGGATCGAGCGCCTGAAAACAAAAAGACAAAAACTTTTAACAAATTATGGCTCCGTCCTAATTACTACGAGATTTAAAGGGCATGACAGAAGTGATGGAGGTTTTAGCGAAGGTAGCGTTCTGAACACATGTGAAGGCCATGTGATCTACTAAAACAAGCACTTATAATAAAGATGTGTGTATTAAAATGATGTGTGTGAAGTACTCATGAAGTTTTCAGTGTGGACACGCCCATTTCTGTGGTTTACAGACACATCACTTATCCCTGTGTGAATCACTACACAACACCTCCATGGACAGATCCAGAAAAAACTAAACCTCTCTGATCAGTATTAGAGCCTGACGAATAAATTGGGTGCCGATATCATCAGCTGATATGAGCTAATTGCAAATAAACTGGTATCAGCGTTTATGACGGCCAATAAACGACATTTAAAAAAGAAATGAAGAGATGGAAAATGGATTCTTCATACATGTTATAAGTGTTGTTGCGTAGTTTGTCCACCAGAGGGCATGCTGTAACTCCACTGTTGGAAACATGCATTTGGAACGTCTCAACTCACCATAATCAGCTGACCCAAGCAGAGTAACTCATGGCGGAGATCATCCGTGTTCATGGCATTTGCTAAGCATTTTATACACGATATGTTCATATCATCCATACGTTTCACAAGTATAAAATATTTGCTTGAAGATAAGTTCTTAAAGGTGCTGACATCGCCCAATAGATGGCATGGTGTGCCTAATCAGATACTAAATGACTGCGCTCTTAGCGGTCTGCACCGTAGAGGAGCAGTCAGCAGATGTTTTCGTGGTCGGTTGGTGTGAATACTGCTGGAACAGTATGGAGATGCCTGTATGCATCTGAAGGTGTTCTCCTTCATGACACACCCTCATACGGCCACAGCAACTGTTTACTACGTTTGGAGATCGAGGTTTCAGATCTCACAGCGTCCTCCACACAGCTGTGATCTTCCGCGTCTGAGTATCATGTGTTTGGACCACTGAAACACGAAGAGAACCAAGATTTGGGCGTGATGACAAGGTCAAAGAAGCGGTGCATTCCTGGCTGAAGGCACAAACTAAAATCATTTTTTTCCTGATGGGGTAAAGCCGTCGGAGCAACAGTTTGAGAAGTGTATTGAAAAAGGCGGTGAGAATGTAGAAAAATGACATTTGTATCTAACTGAATTGTATATCTCAAAATATTCAATTTGCTTTTCTGTATTGAAACACCCTCGTAGTTTGTATGATGTTTATATGGCAGGCCCATAACACACACACACACACACACACTATATCCTTTAATGTTCATTAGTAGTCGGACTCTATACGTTATAATGATTCAGATTTTTTTTTTTTTTTTTGTATTTTAATACTTTTGATTCTTATCAAAACTGGAATATAGTTTGTTGTACTTTTGTTCAAACTACGACAGCGCAACTGAAAAATCAACTTGTTTTATAACTTGATGTTAGCTTGGTGTGGACATGAATACACGGGAATGTCATTGAAAATCCTTGTTTGTGGGTTTCTGTAAAGGAGAGAACGTCGGCCGATAGATCGTTATTGGATTTTTAAACTCAAGTATCCGTATCGGTCCGAAATACCAGGTGCCACCGCGGCTCTGCTCGGTACAGCCAGGTGTTCCACAACCACACTCGGTGAGAAGAACTCATGCGTCATTACACTCCGCAGAAACAAATAGAGCTAAAGAGAAGTGAAAAGGAAAAGTCATGGCTTGCACAGCTACATGATGACGGAACTCGCAGGTGCGGAAGCCCGAGCACGCTCGCTGACCTGGAGGATGAACGTCGCTGGCTAACGTCGCCTCATACACGTTTTTCAGATTTCCTTTTTTTTCATGACTCGGTGAGTTCTGCATTTCTGTCGCTGTGTCAGCAAGGTGGCACTACACTACACAGATGTGTATATTAATCTGCAATCCAACACTGACTCACAAACAGCTGGAGGAACACAATAATGATGTCATCACGGGGACAGAGTTTAATCTCCAGAGTGAAATTAGAAATAAACAACAGGACGAGGACGCAGCGGCGTCTCAGTGGGAGAACGTGTGTGTGTGTGTGTGTGTGTGTGTGTGTACACACGGGAACTCTCCAGAACTTTAACACACTCACCTCACCAACAATCCCCCCTCGGATTAATCATTACACCGCATTAGGACAAAAGTCCGCGCGTGTGGCAGTCTGTGGGCGTGACGGCGCCGTGAGGAGTTTGGGGTGTGATGGAGAAGCTCAACCCTGCAGTATGAACTTCTGTCTCTTCTTACAGTAAGTAACGAGTGCGGTGCAGAATGAGGAGGGAACAGCGATAGTGATGAACTCTGTTCACAGGACACTTTTCCCAGTTATCCCTGAATCCCGTCAGCATTTTCACAATAATTAGAAACTCTAATTAGAACTCAAACGGATTCACTTACATGTTTAGTTTCTGCTGAAACTTCAAATTATTAAATTTTGTGAGAATTATATCTAGCTTATTAATTTCAGTGTTTTGAAACAACCTTTGAGCATCGGGATATTTTCGACAATCACCCATCCCCATCATATTTTATTATTTTGGTATTCCGTACTCACTGCGCATGCACACTACCTCCGGGTGTTGTTCCTATGGTAACACCAATCAGCGTACGGCTTCAACAGTTACTATAATCCGCTATAACTTTCATGTTTAAACGTCTGATCCATCTGAACGCGTTTCCCTCTTTACACAAACGGCACTGAATCGGGAGACTGAATTAAACTAGTGAGTTGTACATGTTGCAGCTTCGGGTGAAGCGTGGTGGAGGCAGCACCGTCCGCTCATACAGCTCTGTTCCAGCACGTAACCTGAAGCGGAGCAAAGAGGGAAAAGCGCATAGCTGACGCGAGGCTACATTTGTTTACATTTTTTTCCAGGAAGAATTGCGCTTCCTCATCTTACTTTCTACTAGATTTCATTTTGAATTCAGGAATAAACGGAATTCATGTGCAGGTAGATAAACTCCCATCAACATTAACCGCTACTGAAAGCACCTCGTAACACGTTGGCAGGAAGTCTGTGGCGTGCGACGCCGTCACGCTCACACCAGTTACATTTAAAACTGACTTAAGAGATTAAACACCAAACAACGTACAGTAAATAAACTGGACTGGTTAAGCGTGATGAGATCATGAAAAAAGACGGTTCTCTTTTCCCCAAAATGTGTGCTTGAGTTTTGCAAGTAATTAAATTTCAGTTTAAATGCTGTTCTGTGACTCATCATAGTTAACAGAAATAACGGATACGCAGTGTTCACAGGGCCACATTTCTGTGCAGAGAGCATTAACAACGTTAATCAGAGGCGGCGTGTAAGCCACTTCATTCGTCACACTTTTACCTCAGACGGTCCTGACACCGCGAACACTGAACACGAGGAACAGCCAGGTGGCGTGACGAGCACAGCACGTCCCGATATCTTACAAAAGCGCACTGTGACGTGATTTATCACAATATGGACATTACAGCATCACCCCCCGCCCTAACATCTGGACACATCATATAACGTTCTTCTTCCTGTTTTACTCAGAAAAATACACTACAGAAATACACACTAATTCATTCTATTTTCATTTTTCAGCCCTAAAGAGAAGCTCCATAAGGTCAAAGCTCCACATTTACCACATCAGGGTCAACAGATTTTAATGGAGGCAGCTGGCGGTGTTCAGTAGCTGGTGTATGGAGGTGTATCATATGGAGGTAACTGGTGTTCAGCATATGGAGGGGTTTGGCGGATGGAGGTGCTCGGCTGTGTCCTGCTGTGAGGTGTGAATGTCGGTACTCACCGGGACACCGGACTGGTGCTGCACGAGCGTCTGTTTCCGTACGGACTCCCTTCGCGGTCGTAGCTGGAGGATCTCCGGCGTGAGTACGGACTCTCGGATCTCTGCCTGCTGCGGCGGGAGCTGTCCCGGTACGGACTCGGGGTGCTCGCACGGCGCCGGGACGAGTACCCGTCCTCCGGGTCCACGGGGGAGGAGGCGGCGACAGACACCCCGCCGCTGCCTCCGGTCCGAGACGAGCCACCTTTCCGGTTTTTGGATGCCTTGCGGCGGCTGCGGTCCGAGTGCTCACGCTCATGTTCGTGCTCGGTCTTGTTCCGGTGCGAGCGGTGAGACGACCTGTGGGACAAATCGTGTATTTCTTTGCTTTTACTTTTCTGTGATGCAGAGCTCGAGGACTCGGCTAACTGAAGAGTGACGGAGGACGAATGCGACTCTGCGGGCGTTCGCCTCGAACTCGAGTCACCCTCCGGTCGAGAGACGCCGACGGCGGACGCGAGCTTATCTCTGCTTTTCCGCTTTGTGTCTTTCCCGTCTCGGTCGCCCATCTTTTTCGTCTTGGCGTCTCTGTCGCCGTCGTCACCCGACTCCCGGACCCGATGAGGGTCTTTGGACTTTTTCCTTGAGCGTTTGCGTTTATGAGTTCGGATCTCTTTGTTACGGTAAAGCTCATCCTGCGGTTTCTCGGCCGGAGGTCCAGGAGGGTCCAGGAACTCGTCTGAATCGGAACTTATGTCATCATATTCCACCAAGGGCTTAATGGAGACGACAGGGGGCTCCACAGGAGAGTCAGCCCGGCTGCCATGTTTGGACGGTCTGTGGCGTTTATTGTGCTTCGATGACGATGAAGAAGAGGAGGAGGACGATGAGGAGCCTGTAGATTTGGTCTGATGAAGCCTGGAGTCGGCGTTTCCGGTGGTGGCCGTCGCTGCTTGTTTATATTCAGGTTCCGACTTCCGCTTGGTGACATGATGTCGGTCCGAGCCAGGCATGCCTTATTCCGCCGACCACGGTCCCTTCTGTGGAAAGATTAAAACACAAACACACTGAAACACACACACACACACTCACCTGCGGGTAACACACACCAACAGCACCAGCACTGTGCACTTTCATGGAGTTTAACTCACAGAATTAGCGCTGCTCACGGCTTTATCCGGAACTCATCCCCGGCCAACTTCTTCTGCAGCGCGTGCTTCTTTTCTCTTCCGACGTTGATGAATAACACCGATTAAACATCAATCTCTTTTTCAACGTCTTTATCAATCTCTGTTTCGTTCAAAATTATGTCTCCTGAAGCTTAGCGGAAAAAATAACCTCCAAAAACAATGCGAGGACACTGCGTACTTTCTCCTCGCCTTGTTTAGCTAGCTAGCTGTGCTAAGCTAAGCTAAGCTAGCCAGCTAGCGAGCGAGCTCTTTTCAAAAAACACAAAAAGATGAAAGGATAAAAGTCTCCTTTTTCAATTATTTATCCTTTTCGGTGCACCGAGCTTTTGGATTTGAGTCTTTTAAAGATTCAGAAACGAATAGAAATCCATCATACATGGACAAATGTTTCACTAAACTGAAAAAGAAACTTGCAAGCCGGTTCAGTTCTGTTTATATATTTCGCTTTTAATATTTCTCAGTAATATCTTTATCAGTTTTTTATATTTGTCGGCAATAATCATATATTCGTGTGCAGAATTTATTCCAGTTTATTTTTTAGCAGCTCTGAAAGGAAACCAGGCCAATATTTAGGGCGATGATCGTGGATTTAAAGAAACGCTCCACCACCCCTTCGCTTTACGAGTCCGAAGTGGCCATTGTTGCTAAGCTGACAACTGCGCGTTCTCGCTGCCTGTGCGCGCACTCCCGCAGATACAATACAGCTCGCGCGTAGCCACAGCGGAACTGACGTTCGGCGCATGCGCCGTTTTCGATTATTACAAAATGCACACAAGTATGGTTGATTTTAATCTAATTATACGTGTTGTTATAACGAAATAACGATATTATTCCCAATTCTATTGTCAATTCTACTATCGAAATTTACTTAGAATAAAAATTGAAATTCTAGATGCCGGAAGTGTCTCTCAGGCTAGGTGAAAAGGTTGCTAGGCGACAACCAATCAGATCATTAATAGCTACCCTTTTTTTTCCCTCTGGGATTGGCTGCGGTCGCTGATTGTTCTTCCTAATATTTTTTCTTTTATTTGAATAAATCACATTTTAATTGCTAAACCGATTTGTAATTACAAAATCATAAAATACTACTACTTCGACTACTACTACTACTACTACTAATAATAATAATATTGACATATCACTGTCATTAATTTATCTTTATTGTTTTTACTATAGTGTTGTTCAAATAACATTTTCATTCCTGCAATGAAGCAAATTATTATTGTTGTTGTTGTTTAAGGACTTAGACTTAAATTAAAGTTCTTTATTACTAACAATTATTATTACACAATTTATCATTACAAAATCAATTAAACTGACAGTGTGATGATTCAGCCAACTGCGAAACCAAACCGGTTTACATTAATTCTGACTTCTGACCAAACAGGAAGTGAAATGCTCAACGTTGCCATGTTGGAGGACAATCCACCCAGAGCATGGAACGAATTTAAAGCGACGATGAAATACAATACACATAAAAAAATGAAATGCAGCCGTTTAAAATGTGTTTGTCTCATTTATAGCTTCAGCTGTGTGACAGTCTGACATTAACACGCCGATTATAGTGGAAACTGGTCAGTTTACCAGCTTGTGAAGGTAAAAAAATCGATCAGTCACACAGCAGGGAGGCAGCGTGATGAGGAGACCTTTGTAATGGTTTTTAAACACGTGTTAAAGGTGAAAGTGTAAAGTCATTTTACAGTCTCAGTGAAATTATTATTAAGCCTTTCGTGGGCAACTTTTCTCTAACACAGCACAGACACAAGAATCAGGGCTTAATGTGAAAAAAGTCACCAGAGAGTGAAACCAGTATTCTTCGTTCAGATTACTACATTATGTGTTTGTATTTCCTCTCAGATGCATTTCTCTTTAAATCCTGATTCCTCTGTAATAATTCAGACTTTTTATCCAGCACTGTTGGTGTTTTCTCAGGGACATCTTTACGACCCTCCCATGAGCAGTGAGCAATTTGCTGACTCTAAGAAACCTGTTGTTCAGCATGATTCGTCGTTTCTGTTCCGTCATGAACCAGGCCGAGGCTGATAATCCTGTAAAACACGACTCTGCTCTGGTTTAAGAAAGCCTCTGGGTTGTGTCATACAGTACATAATTAGGGATTAACCTACAGCCCAACATCAAGTCATTCTTAATGAGTACAACTTTTAAAACACGAGAACAGATGATAAAATACAAAACATACAAAACACTTACACAAGCTACAGTTCATAACCTGAAAATTTCCACAGTAATTCTGGTTTGTACAAGAGAGGAATAGTGTAATTGGGGAAATAAAGGAACATTACCAGGAACATTAATCTGTATATTAAATAAATACAAAGAAAAAATAATGAAGTTTGTCCTTGATGTCTGATGAAGGAGGTCATTATGGGTCTGGTGGGTTCTGGGATTATTCATTTAATGGAAATGAAAATCATAGCATGGCATAATGGTCAAGTAGGGAGAAAACACAGCAGGGCATGATGTTTTAGGAAAATAATCAACAACAAGGTGGTGTGGGTTAAGCAGAGTTACTGCTACCTAATAAGAGTGCATCCCCAAGTGTTTTTTTCCCCTTACACCACAACAATTTACCAACAATTATATTTTTAATTAAATAACAACACAATACTTTTATCCTTTTATAGTTACATTTAATGTTGTTGAATGTCCATGAAACAAGTTAGTTCCTGTTCTCACTTACGTTAAAGCATCTATAAACAGTTGTTCCCTCATCAGCCTCTCATTATTTAAACATCTTACTTTCAGAAAACTTCACAATCTCGCTGATTATTTTAATCCATTTATGTGGAGCATCTACTGTACATGTCCCAATGAATGAGCTGTTAGAAATGATAACATATTAGAATGAGCACATTATTATAAACCTGCTGTTATAGAAAATTAATCAGCATCCTCTGACCAATCACAATCCAAAATCCAACAGCGCTGTGGTATAAAATAAAAATAGTAATGATAATAATAAGTGATTGTTTGAGTGTGTTAAAATGTGTTCATGTTGTTATTTTAAGGTCTTTGCCAGAAAGATATTTTTATAGTATTTAAATGGCAAAAATGACAAACACACCTAGATCTGACCACAAAACTGTGCCAAATTAAATACGAGGTTCATGATTCAGATTTCATCTCACTGGCCAGAAAGTGAAGCAAGTCCCACATGTCTATCACTCACAAACGAAGTTGAACTCAAACACCAATCAGCAAATCTGAATCACAGCCAGAACCTTTACTAGACTGAATTTTAATTTAAGTGTTTAAAATGTTTTAGTGCTGATTTTAGTACCTCTATATGTATCATGTGTTTTATAGAGTAGGTTGTTTGTATGTTTAGAAAACTTGTTGTTAATGTGACAATACAATGTTAAATTGATTTTAGCAGGACAAAGTGCGTTTTTATATTTTCTTCTATTTCATGGCAGATCAAATGCATGCTTGTTTTACTTTATTAAGGTGTGAAGTGAAGGTATGAGACCGGATTTGTGTTGTTTAGCTTCCAGCTCGTCCTGAATGTTCCTATGATCAAATCAAATCTGTTTTATTACGAAGATATATTTAATTTAATTATTGTCATTTTAATTATCAATAGTTGCTTTAAAAGGTTTAAAATTTAGATTATGTAAAATGTTTATCATCGTAAACATTTGGTGTTCTTGAAAATATCTCTTCCGTGTTGGAACACGGACCCTCAGACAACAGTTCCGTTTTGGTTTACATAAAGTTATGTAGATAATTATATTACTTTATAACATATTAAGACGTTAACTTGTGTTGATTAGCAAAACTTTACAGTGCACAAACACTGTACAAAACACTAACACACAGTACAGAGTGTGTATTCTGTTAGACATCTACATAGACCAATTCCTCGTTTGTATATAATCCCATTTCCGCATACGTCATTTCCGATGTGTTCAGACGGTCCAGTGTTGTGGTTTTTCGAGTAAAAGAACATTTAAACAAATACGTCAGTGTCGTATATTTGTTAAAAACAACAACTGTTCGTTCAAGTTGACTAATAATACGATGTAAATTCATGGATTGTGTTACATTTGTGTAAAAAAACACGTGTTGTTTTCTTTTAGAATATAAACTACAGACTGATCTGAGATCTGTTCCAGCTTTACATCAGCAAGAATAACGAAAAGCCCATCATTTGTGCTCTTAATTTGCATAGCAATTATATATTTTTTTTTTACTTTAATCGATTAAATTAAAACCTTCACCCAGGTTTACAATGGAGGTCCAAATACCCAGAATTCCGTGCTTTGTTTACAAACCGGAAAATCGGTCAGCGCTACTAAGGTCACTTTAAAGACAATAATTCAGCATTATGAACATTTCAGAGATGTGAATGTGTGAGCATTGTGGTCATGATAATGGTGCAGAGCTGTAGATCTGGATATCTGTGTGTAAGTGGTGTGACCGCATACCTGCGGGTTTGGAGTATTAATTAAAACACACAGCTATAGGCAGAGGATGAGAGCAGTGTATGGAGTTTGGTTTGGGGCTAGTTTATGAGAGTTTAGGTAGAGGAGTGTGTGATGTGATGTTCCTGGGGTAAAGGGGGGAGAGGTGGAGGAGGAGGAGGAGGAGGAGGAGGAGATCTGCAGTGAAACACAGCAGATAAGCTCGGCTTAATTCCAGCTCAGGAGCGGCTCTGTTCTCTTACTGAAGGCAAAATAAAAACAAATCGATGTATTTGTGAGACATGTGAGAGAATGAACAGTAGAAGAAGAAGAAGCAGGTCGCAGAAGTCGGTTTTGCCCTTTTAAACCAGCGGATCATTAGCAGATAGAGTCATATAACCGAAATAGTCCGGCTGTGGAATGGGGAAGGAGGTGAACGGGGTGTCGCGGAGTCGCTTTGAGGTGAGACTGGCTTCCAAAATACAACCATCACCTACTATTAGCGTACGATTAGTGAATATGTGTGTGTTAGCGGAGTGTTTCGGGCCTGTTTGTCTGAACTATCAGCTGTTTCCTCTTTGTTGTTGTGCCTTCACGCGTCTCAGCATTGTGCAGCTCAGTATTTCCTCTTAGGCCGAGGTGTTTTTATGATCACTTTAATATTAACAGCTCCTTTAATCACTCTTCTAAACCTTCCCTAACCGATGTAATGGCATTGTGGGCTATTAAAATGCACCACACGGGTCTGCTGGGCGATTGGGTTCGCCTGCTTCCCTTCCCTTCTTTTGTGCCGTCTATGAAAACAAACCCGCCGCATGTCACCCAGCCACACGAGTCCTGTTCAGCCCGGAGAAAACACGACTTTACACACTTTACACACCAAATCTCATCACGTGCTGAATTTCACCAGGTCTGATCATAAAACTGGAATGTTGTACAGCTGACACACACAAACACACACGCGCAAACACACGCGCGCAAACACACGCGCGCAATTGTGAGGCCTCGACTCATAAAAAAGAAGAGAAGCATATCAGTCAGAAGTGTGCCATGTCTGTGTAACGGCAGAGCAGTGCGCCTGGGTCCGGCTCCTCGCGCTGGCACCGCTGGCTCTGTGTCGTATATACACTTTCATGGCGCGTGATTAAGGCAACATTTTAGCTTCGCGTGTTATGACGTCAGAGTGTAGTTAAGCGTGGCGCTGTGTTTGTGCTGTGTCACTAATCCTCACTCACTGATTGATTATTTTTTGTAAAGCCCTAAAAAAATGTAAACGAGGCAGATCTGAGACTCAGTAGGGTTTAGCATTCAGGCTAACTCCGTGCCCAGGGTGTTAGATATGGGGTGGCAAAGTGGGGGCCAAAACATGCTGAGGGGTGGCAGGATGTGATTGTTTACAGACTGTATGTCTCTGGAAAATAACTAAAATGATATTACTGTCCTGACTCTGTCATCCTGAAACAATTTGACCTAAACACCTACAACATCTTTTTAAGTAAGAATATGAATAATGATCTCCAGGAATTTGTGGTGTGAAATCTACCACACAGATGGAGCTTTCTGTTTTAGAATGCTAAGAATGTTCAGAAAGCATTCTGCTACCATTAAATTATTAGCTGGATTCATGGTCACCTGATACAAAACACCTCGCTGATTTATGTATCAAACAGTCAAACCTGTCAAAACATAACGTTGCCGAGACAACCACCACGTAGCCTGCACTAACGTTAGCGTTGCTAACTCTGCATTCACACTAGCAATTGACAAAGTGAAGGGAGACTCAGTAATGGGAATCTTGATGGATCTCCAAATCATGTAATAGTCAATGAGATCTTGTGATTTTATAAATGCATTATTCCGTTATGTTTAAATCGTTTCTTTATTAACATTACATACAACTTTTATGGACAAATTTTGCAAAACTCAGTCGCTGCATATTAATGACAAGAAAGAAAGCAAATCCAAAACAAATACACAAATTAACATAAGACTAGCCATTCACTTAGGACAAGGTAACTGCGCCCTATAAAGTAGGAGGGGTGAGTGTGTCCGTGGTAGCCAACACACTGCCGCGGCTGAGCTGCGTTACTGTAAGATTTAGTGCATGCTGCGCTTTCAGCTCTCTTTGCATTTTAAAGAGGTTTGTGGCCGTGGCTAAATGTAAATTGGCCATGAATGAGTTTGGTAATTGATGGCTGATTGGTGTTTATCAATATACAAATGTGAGTACAAAGAAAATCATGAACTTTTGTAAATCTGGAGGGAATTTAAATTTTTTTGATCATGAAAATATTTGTACACAACCTACTGCACTTCTAAACGGTTGATAAATGAGGCCCATTGTGATTCTCGGTTTAATAGTAAATAGTGTAACATTGAAGCTAAAAGTCTGTAGGATGTGGAGAGGAAGACAGTTTAAGAGGAAAGCACTGGAAATTCATTATCTTTTGTTAGCATTGTGAAGTTAGTGCACAGCTAACAGTTGGGCTTTCCATGCAACATCGTCAAGCAAGGGAGAAAAAATAGATGATAAAGCCTGACTAATTGAGTGTTTAAATAAACATGTGTGGAAATTTACATAAACTCTGTGTTACATAAACTCATTGTTAACATATATGCTAATCTGCTAGTTTAATGTTTGCTGCCATTGTTTAGCTGACAACTTTTGCGTAGATGTGCAGATTAAAGTCAGTTATTAGCAAGTTCCTCTGTAGTTATCGTTGTTGTTGACAGTTAATTGGTTCCGTTGTGTTCTCCTGTGTGTGAGGGCGTGTGTAAGCCAGCAAACACAGAACGTTCAACTAATGTTAGTTCATGGTTCTTCAGTGATTAGTTTTACAGCACCTTCTCCCAACGTTTAGAGAACGTTCTCCCCAGGTTATTAGGCATCAGAATGTTCCCCAAATGTTTTGGGAACTAAAAATTCTAACACACTCTAATCGTTGTGTTATGCTTTTTACACATTGTTCCTAATTGGTTGGATTTTGGTATTTATTCGCACAACCATATGAGAATGTTCCTAGAACGTTGTACAGAAGTTGACAAACATAAAAACCTAAACTAAAACATGCAACCAAAAACTAATGAAATATTTACATAAAACAAACTTTCCTGGCAAACCATAGGCAATCAAACTAACCGTCAAGGAATGTTTCCGCAACAAAAAATAACTTTCCCAGAACATTTCAAGGAACAAAAAACAGTTAGCTGGGTATTACCCATAATGCACAAGTATGTAAGCAAATGTGTAAAGTTAAAGCTACTTCATTAGAAACACAGAGCTAGAAGACATGATCAGCGTTTACAGTCTCTGTATGGATTTAATTAAATGAATTTAGGCACAACACTAATCTCATACACTAAATGCTAATTAGACAGTTAGCTATCAGTCTAAAATAGTGAAGATTCTCTTTTCTACCAGCAAATGGCACTATTTTCACAACTTTTTAGCTGTGATAGATAACAAAGATAACCAAATCCTTCTGTGAATTTGCATCCATAATCTCTTTTTCCATTGCTTTAGATGGAAGAACTAGCTTCTGCTAAAGTTTTCAGTACATCACTGCTTATTTGAGGCTGTGTGATTAGCATAATGCTCACAGAGATCATTCAGTATAATGCAGTAGGCATAATAACTTGGAAATGTCACACATTAATGGAGGAAATGTGTGGATGATGATGTAGGATGATGATAATGAGGGCCGTTATGCTGCATCCGTAACTTGTTTAGCATTAGCATTCCCGCTATTGTTACAGAGAAAGGCAATAGAAATGAAAAATAAAATTAAAAAGCTAATTGTTAGCCTTGTTATGCGATTCAGCAGAGATCCTTTTGTTAAAAATGGATTTAGAAAGACAACAAATGGAAAACTATGAAGTACTTTATTAGCTTTATTCTGTTGAATAGTCTGAGGGAAGAAATCACACACACACACACACACACACACACACACACACACGCAGAACTCATGAATGTGGGATTTTTAAAACAAGATCAACTCGGTGGATAAATTAAGATAAGATA
>JAQQZX010000023.1:28617096-28628081 GCA_030068355.1 Notoglanidium maculatum | reverse complement strand
CTGACCATCTATGATTGGCAGTATGTGGGATTATGGTGTGTATAAAGTTGTCCATTCTGCACACACACACACACACACACACACACACACACACACACACACACACACACACGGGCGCGCGCACACACACACAGATGGCCTCAGCACGTTTCTCTGCTGTTGTCTGTGTCTCGTACCTGGTGGTGTTATAAACGTCTCTCTCTCGATGTTCTCAGTCCGGGAGACCGAGTGCAGGTCACTGATGACTCTAATGAGGAGTGGTGGAAGGTGAGGAAATAAATATTCTTGAAAAACTGGAACATTCCAGCATTTTTTCTTCTGATTCCACAATTGTTTTGTGATTTAAACATCGCAACTTTAAAGAATTGCATTCTTTTTATCCTTAATTAACACTGAATGTAAGATTGAACTCGACAGCAAATGTGTTTTCAGAGGGTTTCTTTACAGATGACTGTGTTTTGTGCTGAAATGAGTAACAACGCGGTGTGTTTTAGTATAGGATTAGCAAGCACACAAACTGTAGTTAACTAGCATCCAGGCTAATGGGAGATAAGACATACTTATGATGTACTTCTAATGTATTTTTTTAATTAATAATTTTTTATTCTATATCAGACAATATCACAATATTTTTATTTACAAAGTAAAAAAAGAAAGAGAAAACTCATGCTTCTTCTTCCTGTGATCTTTCCTGTAAAATTCTGATGACACAACATCCTGTTGAACATGTGACCTGTGACATTTGGAATATTCCTGCCTCATTCTTCCTGATGATCAGCCTTCAGAAACTCATCATATTTGTGTGTGTGTGTGGGTGTGTATGTGTGTGCGTGTGTGTGTGTGTGTGTGTGTGTGTGCGTGTGCAGGGGAAGAGTGGAGACAGAGTGGGTTTCTTTCCTGCTAATTTTGTACAGAGAGTGCGTCCAGGTGACAGTGTGTGGAGGGTCACACAGGGTGTCCATGGCAACCGACAGATGGGTCACATGACTGTTAAGGAAGATCAGGTAACACAAAATAACCACACACACACACACACACAGACACAAACACACAAAATACATACATATATATATATATATATATATGTATATACATACATAACAGACAGACAGGTTAGTAAGGTAGTAAGTTAGCAGCATAGTGGTAGCAAACTTAGCTAGCAACAATATTCTCCTGTGGTAACTGTCTCTATTAGCTAGCTAAGCTAGCTATGTAGCTCATTTATCTAGATACAGAAATTTGTTTGGTCACGCAAGTTATTCGGCACGTGACCTGTAGAAGAGATGTTAGCGGTTGATGCTAAGTGTAATTACAGTCTTGTTTTGCTGTCCTGAATGATTTATTAGTAAATTACCACCACATCTGAGGGAAATGTTTATGTTCCGGATGTTTCTGTGTTGTCTCACTGCATTTACCCTCTCTGTAAAACACTTGCGCTAGTGACATTGTTAGCATTGATAGTCAGGAGCTAGCTTAGTTAGCAAACTTATTCTTAAAAACCTGTTGAACAGTGTATCATGTGCTCAGTTTTCCATGTCGAACTCACAAACTCTGAGCACACACCATAGTAACAGTGTTTATCTCATACATTAAAGCATTATTAAAAATAAATGTACTTAATGTTAAATAATTATAACCATTACTGTAAAGCTCAATAATAAATATTTTATATATTTATTATATTAATAATAATTTTTATAATATTACATACTAGTGATATTTAATAATTAGTTATATAATGATCATATTAAAGAATATATAATTAAAAATAAATATTCAATACATTTAATAACACATAATTGTTTATTAGAATAGATTTTTTATCATGGATTGAGTGTTTTTAATTTTAAATTACACCATCCAGGCTACATCAGACCTTTAATTAATAATTAAATCATCCTTTAGTTTTATTTATACGTGATGAAAAAACAGGTGTCCCGTTTCTGTGTTCTGTGTCGTCCCTGTAGATCTGCGTGGGGAAAAAGGAGGACAGTGAGGGATACATGAAGCTCTGCAGCGGGAAGAAGAGAGGCCTGGTGCCCACACACTCTCTGGAGGAAGTTTAACACACGTCACACACTCCACGCTGACCCAGTAAATAAAACCCAGACGCTAAAATGACTGAAATCTGAAATATCAGTGAAGCGCCTTCACTCTGAGAGGATCTGAGACCAGAAGAGGCTAACGCATGTGATTATGTCAAGTGGATTGTTGTGATATAATACAGACATGTGTAACCAAATGTATGTGTATTGTCTTTGATCACACACACACACACACACACACACACACACACACTTTCTGAAGTAAAAATATATCTTTTTGAATAATTTACATTAATAAATGCTAATCTCCTAATGCTGACTAGCTTGCACTAAAAGCTAGCTATCTTAACCTAAACAAAAAGCTAGCTCATAGCACAATAACACAAGATATTAAATATAACTCGCTGACTAGTATTACAGCAAATGCTGCATTAGCGTAACATAAATGCTAAATAGTCAGTCCAGTGAATGTATTGTAGACGCTGATCAGGTTCGGATTAGTGGATTAGCACAGGTGTTTACGTTGCCTTACAAAGTATTTACACACTGGACAATTTGTGTATTAACAGTGTGAGTGTTGCTTGAAAATATGATGCTAGCAATCTGCTAATAATAGATGGTGTATTTCTGCTACTCACTAGCCACCACTAGCATGTTCGCTAACATGTTTATAGCTAACTGGATTGACCTAGCTAAGCATATCTCTTTTTGTGAATGTGTGTGAGTGTGGGAGACTTTGATATATGTCGCTTTGTGCTTTAAGCTACGGCTTAATTTAGATTTAGATTTATTTCTGACCGACCTCATTTTAATGTTCCTTACGTTCAAGGACAGTGTGTGTGTGTGTGTGTGTGTGTGTGTGTGTGTGTGTGTTTGTGTAGTAATCAGGGCACAAAAGCGGGTCAGATCTAATAGATGATAAATCAGAGTGTCAGTTTGAGTGGACAGAAGAATAAAGTGAGTTCTTTTTACTTTCATTTGCTCAAAAATGGTAACAAAATGACTTTAATTTTAACACGAACACATCATGTACACACACGCTATATTAATAATTATATACTGTGTGTGTGTGTGTGTGTGTTTGGTGAAATTTGGAAAATTCATGCTGTGTGAAGTGTGTGTTCACACAGTGAATTAAGTAGCGATTTACAATTCCTACAAACGGTAAAAGAGAAAATGCCCCTCAGTTTGAAATTTCAACTCCTTGACTTGCGTTAGTCTTCTCAACTACCGTTTCCTTCCCAGTTTACTGAGTGACATCAAACCAACATGGCCACTCGCACTGTGTACAGTGTAAAGAACAGTGTTCTTTACTTTTAAATGAGTTTATAGCAGTATTGGCTTTAGATCAGTTTATATACACACACAACACTCAGTTAAATCTATAACACTGACCGTAATAATCACTGATCTGAGAAGGTTTAACTGGCCACCACGGACGTGTTTATCTCCTCTGCAACCTTACTCCAAATCCAGCCCAACTTGGTTTAAAAAGCAACTCTGGCAACCCTGATCACAAAACAGGTGAACACAATCAGGTAACCAGTGACAGGACAGGGGGCGGAGTTTGCACATAGTGTGGAGTAACTTAATTCATTACTACATATAAGTTTTATTTTTTCTATGTATTTACAATTTACTGGAGTATTATTTGAACTGAGCACTTGTTCTCTTACTTAATTCCATTATATATATCACAGGTCTCTTTTTCATTTCATTTTTAAAGAATCCAATCAAGTCCATCATCATGTAGAAAATCAAGAGTTTCAGTTCATCTGTGGTGTTTGTCACATCATCAGTTAAAAACATTTACTTTGGAGTTTCTATAAACTTTTTTTTTGGCTGAATACTTAAACTTTTATGTGAGTAAGATTCTGAAATATTATCTATACTTTCACATTTATATCCCCTTTATACCTTTTCTATAATTTGATCTGTTACTGTATTAATATCAGGTGATCATGTCTGACATGTTGTTTTTTTACCTCTGACGTCCTTCTTACCGTAAATATTTGAGGATCACGGAGCTGACCTCAGCGGTCCTCATGACAAGTGCTTGTGTTTTGGATTCTGTTCTAGTCCTGACTCCGCCCCTCGTCCTGTCACTAGGTTGTTTCTTGATTGTGTTCACCTGTTTTGAGTTTAGCTAAAAAGATAATTACATTTAAGACCACAGTGAAACAGATAAACTCTGACTCCGTGCTCAGATTAACGCAGTAATTTGATATTTACTTGAAATTTTCACTCTGCATTAAAATTCCTCCATGTTATATAAAATTTTTACTTTTAATCCATATATATTTATAAACAGTTAAAAAGAGGTCGTGTACACTTTACAGGTCCAGGAGCTTCTGAATGCTGCAGTGTGTATAATCTATGATAAAGTGTATGTGTGTGTGTGTGTGTGTGTGTGTGTGTGTGGTCCCCAAGCAGACCAGCTGCTCTCAGACAATATAAAAATAGAACAGCGGAGACATAGATATAGTGCGTGTGCATATTCGCACGTGTGCGTGTGTGTGTGTGTGTGTGTGTGTGTGTTTTTCCAGCAGTGTGCCTTCTCCTGCTATGTTTAGTGTGATTATTTATTGCTTCCTGTGCCCTCCTCTGTCATCACCACACCGATGCAACTTATACTTACATATTTATTTATTCTGATATTTTCCATCATAATTTTTATGCAAATTTATGCAAATTTGTCTCAGCAGGTTTACAGAGTCTCAGCGGGGGAAATCATAACCGCCTGCTTCATTTGCCGAGTAGCTCTGTTTATATCCTGATCCCTTAATTACAGCTACAATTGATTAACAGTGTTAACACGGATTCTGTGCACTGATTGTAAGAGCGAATTCTGACGTTTCCATAGTAACAGCTCATTCACAGGGATGTGTATGGCCACATAAACTGATGAAAAAGAACGTGTCAAATCACTGCTATGGTGAAGTTTGCTTAAAGTAAGGTGTGTGTGTGTCCTGTACGAAGGAGTGTCCAGTGTTAGCGCTGTGTAACAGTCAGAGGTAAAGCTGGAACTGTAAAGTTTCCCACATCCTCACGACAGAGGAGTTTACACTGCACTGCGCTTTCTCACTCACATCACACGCTGCGGGATTTTTTGTTTTATTAACTTCAAGAGAGAGAATAAAGGCTGGTGAGGGAACGACTGTTTAAAGCTGCTATAACGTAAGTGAGAACAGGAACTCACTCATTTCCCAACATTAAATCTAACTATAAACAGATAAAAAGTATGATGTGTCAGTTACTGGTATTAATAAATAGTGATCGTTAGCAAATTGCTGCGATGTAAGAGGAATAAGACACTTTAATGGTGTGTGATATCAGCTTCTACACTCCGTTTATCCCTTCAAACAATGTGACTCTTTACCAAAGTAAAATGGAAGTTTTCAGTCAGTGTTCCTGATAATATTAACTCCACTTATTGCAGATGAATATGATGCTAACATTCTGGATTGTTCTTTTTTTTTTAGACTGATTTTTGTAGTAGAGAGTATTATGGGATGCTGCTGCAGAGACGCATAGAGAACAGTGTGTTTAGTTTAGATGTATAGAGGTGGACCTGAGGGAGTGAGGGATGAGAGAGAGAGAGAGAGAGAGAGAGAGAGAGAGAGAGTATGGAGGTTTTTGGGTCATCTGTTCTTCAATATTTTGGCAACAGAGAAAAAAAATCTTATTTTAATTCATAAATGAATGTCCAGTAAGGGCTTTATCCTGGTCAGAGTGGAGACAGATCCGGAGTCTATCCCTGGAACACCGGTGGAGAGGTGGGAATGCCGGCCGGCTGAGCCATGGTGTAAGCATGTTTATTGTCAGTTACCTCTTGCATGCTAATAAAATTTTAATATTGTAATTATTAGCATTTGTTTTGATGTGTACTCTCTATATACACTATATGGACAAACGTATTGGGACACCTCTTAATTACTGAACTCAGGTGTTTCAATCAGACCCATTGCCATAGGTGTATAAAATCAAGCACCCAGCCATGCAGTCTCCATTTACAAACATTAGTGAAACAAAATGGGTTGTTCTGAAAAACTCAGTGACTTCAAGCGTGGTACTGTGATATAATTTTTGGCAAGTGGAAGTGTTTAGGAGCAACATCAACTCAGCCACGAAGCAGAAGACCACGTGAAGTCACAGAGCAGGTCAACGACTACCAAGGTCCATGGTGTGTAAAGCCAACGTTTTGCTGATTCCATAGCTGAATGCCATTCCACTGGCATTAATGTAAGCACTCAAACTGTGCAGCGGGAGCTTCATGGAATGGGTTTCCACAGCCGAGCTTCTGCATGCAAGCCTCGCATCACCAGGTCCAACGCCAGTCCAGCCTACCAAGCCATTTTGGACAACGCTATGCTTCCAGCTTTGAGGCCACAGTTTGTGAAGGCCCTTTTCTATTCCAGCATGACTGCCCCAGTGCACAAAGCAAGCTCCATAAAGACGTGGTTGGATGAGTTCGGTGCAGAAGAACTTGACTGGCCCACACAGAGCCCTGACCTCAACCCCATCCAACACCTTTGGGATGAACTGGAACGGAGATTGCGAGCCTGGCCTTCTCGTCCAACAGCAGTGCCTGACCTCATAAATGTTCTACATAATGAATGGGCATAAATTCCCACAGAAACACTTAAAATCTTGTGGAAAGCCTTCCAAGAAGAGTGGAAGCTGTTATAGCTGCAAAGGGGGACCAACTCCATATTAAAGTCTACAGATTTGAATCCAATGTCATTGTTCCCAAGTCCCTGTTAATATTCTCTTGTCATCTAACAGAGAACAGGAAGAGCAATTTGGGACACAGCCCTCAGGTACCATGGTACCAGGTACCAGCCCTCCATGCACCATCTGCCCAGGTTTGGAGCTTGTTTTCGCTGCAGAACCAAAGTTCCAGGGGAGGAGCCAGACCTGTTCCAACTAATCTTCTGATCCTAACCTGTGACATGCTGCACAACACAGAACAAACTCTTACCTACCCTGAAACACACACAGTTGTCTCCACCCCCAAGTAGGAGGAGCTGGATCTGGTCTGACTCCACCCCCCTGGAGAGAGTAATACTTCTCAGCATAGTTGTCCCCCTTATTTCCTTATATGGTCATTGTTTCCTGTTCTTGTTATGGGTTGTTTAGTTAGTCTCACCTGATGCTCTTTATATCCTCTGGGTTTCTCAGTGCCATTTTACTTTCCCATGCTTTGTCCCTGGTCTTTCATTTTTTAGTTCCTAGATGTCGCCTCCTTTATTTATCCCTAGTTTTGTCCTCTAGCTCTTCGTCTAGACACAGATCTGTCCTTCAGGTTCCAAGGTCTTGTATTTTTTATTCAGTGACGTCAAATATGACGTGAACAGCAATCTAAAATGATACAGAACGACCTCACGCACACTTTTTGGCACATCGTCCTAGAGCCCTTATAGAAGCTTTATAGTAGAACACTCCTGGTGCACACAAAATAACTTTGATTTATTATTTAAAGTACTGAAGCTCAGCGGCCATGTCCAAAACCCTTCCGTCTTCCCTCCAGCAGTGCAGTCACGCAGGGAAACGCTCCACAAGCTGTAGGTCGGCTTTTATTTCCAATGAGGGCTGGCGATTTAGGACGCAGCCTTCATTACATTACATTCTCAGCATGAAGGAGAAATGAACATTTAGTCAGCATTTGTTTAATAATTTATAGTTTGTTAAATAATTTCGTGATCCTGAGCACATCGTTGTAAAAGCTTCTGATCCTTTAAAAGTCTGCAGGACGTCCCAGTGTTCACTTCTCAGGGGGAGGAGGGAGATTCAGGACGCGTCAGAGTTGTGCTGATTTGATACCACAGAAAAGGAGACACAGGAAGTGCTGCTTCTCCCTGATGGATTTATACCAGCATCACAGAACCAGAAACAGGAAGTGTCCTGGTTTACAGGAGAGACGAGGACGAGGACACCGTTTATTATTAACTGCAGGACTCGGGAAGAAAGCAGCAGAACTTTATTACAGCAGGATTTTTTTCTTTTAAATGGACTCCATTTTGGGTCAGCTTTTATATTTGACATTTAACACTAGGGATCCGATACTCGGGATCAGCATCAGACTAATCCCAGCCAAACGTGATCAGATACTGGAGGGAAAAGGATGTCAGTTTCTAAAACACCATCTCAAAGTACTTTATCCATTTTGGACTTTATAGTTTTAAGTGCACCTTTATTTCATTTTTGTATTTTCTGTTCCGTTTCTGTACTTTTCACATCTCTCCCATGTTCCATTACATTACTTTTAAATAATTTAAGTTACTTAATTGTACAGCACTTTGAGCTACCGCATGTATACCCCATGCTCCAAACGGTTTCTTTCAATACAAATAATTGTTCACATTTACATTTTTGAATGAACGTGTAAAATCTTTGGAAATACAAAAAAAAAAAAAAAAGAAATGACCAAAGGAACAAAAGTAACATTTAAATCCTTTTTAAACAAACGGCAAAGTGTTAATGTCTAAAAATAAACAAACATGCACCAGTTCAGCTTCTGTTCATTTATTGATTTAACACAATAGATTTACAAAAATTAGACTAAACACATCAGATTTCTGAAACTTGCACCAAAATTAAATCTCAGGGTTTTTAATACATGAAAGATAAATAAACTCTACGGTCTGAGCTCAGTGGAGACTATTTATTTTACTAACTGCTTCTTTTCAGATTCTGGACATTTATAATGCTCCTATTTTACTTTAAACAAAAACTTAAACTCACAAAATTATATTAAATTATATTTTGGGCATCACGTCATCCTGAGAGTGGAAAAAACAAACATTAACAAAGATCCAATTTTCTATATTCACATCTTAAGCTTTAACCTTTTGAGGGGGTTTAATGTTGAAGAGGTCGCGCAGGTTCACCTCCGGGTCGACGTGGTGTGGGATTTTGCGCTCGTTGAATAATCCGGACAGGTTCGCCTCTAGCTTGGTGCGGCGAGAGAAGCGCATGCGCAGTGTAAAGAGCCGCCGCAGATCGTCTTCCACCAGAGAGCGCCGGCTTCGACCCTCCAGACGCTTCTGCCAGCTCTTACTGCTCCGCTTCTGCCTCCGCTGCACACAGACACAGACACACAGACACCTTAAGCTTTTACTAACTTTTATTCACACTGGTTTAAATCTGCATTTTAAATCTCACTTAAAGGTGAAAACCACCACTGATCTTTTGTATTGTATATAAAATTGTAATTATTGGTAAATTACTGCAGTGTAAACGGAATAAAACATGTGCTGCTGGAGGGAAATATTTAGCACTGGAGTTGGTATAGTGACAGTAACGGCTTAAAACGGAGTAAAATTACAAAAAGATGAGGAAATGCTTTAGAAGAAAATATTCAAACAAAGACAAGTCCAACAAAAACTAAAATCCTTTAAAAATGTCAAATGCTAAAACAGTAAATAAACTAAACCAAAAGAACCTCACAAAAAAACCCAAAGAAAAATACAATTGCTTTAAAGGTTTGATAAAACGCGACTTGCCTTGAGTTTTGCAGCATCGGGGTCGTGATGGAGCATGTGGCGAACCAGACTCTCCTAACACACAGCGCAGCACAGCACAGTGCAGGACAGGACAGGACACACAGTCAGCACAGCACAGTGCAGGACAGGACAGGACACACAGTCAGCACAGCACAGTGCAGGACAGGACAGGACACACAGTCAGCACAGCACAGTGCAGGACAGGACAGGACATAGTCAGCGCAGCGCAGGACAGGACAGGACACACAGTCAGCACAGATTCAATCATTTAAATCTAATGATAAACTGCAGAGAATACTACAGCTGACCTCCCACCCAGCAGGGGGCAACACTTAAAGCTGAGAACTCTTTTACAAAACCGTTTTACAATGTTTACACCTGCATGTTAAACACACTAATGCACAAACAGCTGGCATGAGTGCGTGCTAGTGATGAGTTACCCTCATGGCGAAGGCTTTCCCGCAGCCGGGGAAGGCGCAGTGGTGGCGCAGCAGCTTCAGGTGGACTTTGCGGATGTGGTGCTGCAGGTTGAAGGTGGTGGAGAAGTACGCCTGGCAGCCGTCGCTCGGACACAGCAGCACGGGTTTCTGCAGAGCGTGAGTGCGCTTGTGCCGCCGCAAAGCTTCACGTTTCACAAACGTCTTCTTACACGTGGAGCAGGAGTGTGAGGCTGGACACGTTATACAAGCTTTTACACTGAAGTGCTGGAAAGATCTACACGTTAAACTATCTAAAAATACCACTGAAGATTTACAGATCATAAGCATCTCTCAGAAGGCATGAAGGTGTAGCTCATGTTAAAGCACTGCCAGTGTGCACGGGTTAGAGAACAACCTGCCAGTGTAAACCGCCTGATCTGGAGTCGTCCAAAAATAAAACTTAAAAGGCAAGTATCACACCTGAGAGAGCCCGGGGTCGGGGACGTGACTCACCTGGGTGTTTAGCTGCATGTTTCTGTAATTTACCCCAGGTGTGTTCCACAACCGTACATTGAGAATGAGGACAGTGGTAACCTACAGACCAGAGATGGAGATGTGAGGGTGTGTCCCAAATCAGCAGGGTCACTTCCTGGACACAGTTACATTAAACCCTCACCTGTGTGTGTTTTCTCGTGAGCTTTTCGGGCGATGTGCGTGCTGAAGGTCATGTTGCAGCCGGCCTTCGAGCACCTGAGAGGAAAAGAGTCGTCATTAAAGCTCCTGCGCAGAGCGCACCTGAGTGTGTGCGGTGACGTCACAGCGATCACCTGAAGCCTGCGGAGACGCCGTGAGTCGCCTGGTGGAGCTTCAGCAAGCGCCGCTTCCGGAACGTCATCACACAGCCAGGAAATGTGCACTGTGGACGGACGGACGGACGGACGCGCGCGCGCACACACACACACACACACACACACACACACACACACACACACACACACACACACACACACACACAC
>JAQQZX010000023.1:28591655-28611530 GCA_030068355.1 Notoglanidium maculatum | reverse complement strand
CTCTCTCTCACACACACACACACACACACACACACACACACACACACACACACACACACACACACACACACACGTCTCCCGGTTTGGTTTTGTGATGGGCGTAAAAGGGGCGTGGTTTTATTTGACGCAGCTGGTGAGAGCTCAAAGGATGAGGAGCGTGTGTCTCGCGCAGTAGAGTTTCTCTCTCACGCCTGGCTGGCTGTACAGGTAAGAAAACAAACAAACAAACAAACAAACACACACACACACACCTACCTACCTACCTCATTTCGCTTGGTTTTTTTCATTGCGGGATATTTTATGTATCCTTCTGTTTAAAACTGTAGTGTAATACGGTGTGTGCTGTGATGTGGCTGGTCACTGCGGGTTCTGGGTAATTCTGTCAGGCAGCTGAGGGGTAACTGTGGGGTAACTAAAGCGCAGCTGAGGGGTAACTGTGGGGTAACTAAAGCGCAGCTGAGGGGTAACTTTTTCCTGTGTGTTGCTGATCTTTGCAGTGTATAAATACTTCTAGTGTTGATTCAGCGCTGCAGGTTTCTGGTATTGGTGTTTGCCCTGGTTTATATAAAATGTTGTCGCTTTTTCACAGGTTAGCTAGTTTAATTAGCTAATTAGCCCCTCACCTGAGCGCGAGCTTTGCATGCCAGAGAAATGCACTCCTTGGCTTTATTGCCACTGTGTATGTACACGTTTTCCGGTTTGTCCTGCTTTACCTCACTGTCCTGTCCTGGCGTGAATTTACACCTACCGCTTCAGCAAACAGTCAGTGCTCTCTTCTCTTCTTTATCAGAAACTTCCTCCAGCGGATAAGTAAAAGTGGTGTATTCAGAAATGTAGATATCTGGCTTTCTTCTGATGACAAAATCCTCCAGCTTTGAAATGTATCAAGCGGCATGCGCGCGGAGTGCAGTGCGCATGCGCAGCAGCAGTTCACCTGACGCACGCGGAGGCTTGGCGGTAATACCGATGCTGAAGTGCTGATTATTTTTTTTTAATAGTGCACCTTAAATAATTCCACGCACACGGTTTGTGTCGCACCAAACCGCAACTGCGGCACAATGTAATCCTGAAATGAGTAAAAGGTCTGGAAATGTTCTGCTTGTAACGTGCAGTAGTGCGCCTCCTGCTGGCCTTTAGGGTTTACACACGGGAACAGTACAGACTGCCAGGGGATTAAAGCGCAGTAACGCTGTGCTGCTTTACTCACTTGGTGAATACTTTGCTTCAGTAATGTTGTTGTATTGGTGGGTGTTTATCTCGTGCTCATGAATCATTGCTCCTGAGCATATTGGCTTAATAAATGCTGCTTTGTTACTGGCTGTAAATCCAACATTCCCTTTAAGGTGGGCGCTTTTCTGCCCCAGTGTGGTCCTGATGCATCAGGTCAGCAGGATGGGGTGATTAAGCGCCGGTTTGTATGAAGCTCCAGCCCTGTAGTGAGCTGCAAAATTAGCTCTCGGCTCGTGAAATGAGGGATTAACATTACATTCCAGCAGAGGAGTGAACGTTATTTTTGTTCACACGTCATAATGATGAGGAATGAAGTAAAGAAGTCTCGGCTGAAGCTTTGTTGGGCGATGACGAAACCGGCGTGTGGTCCGATCACATTCCAGCGTGAGTGCCTGAACGAGTCTGATCACTGCGGCTCCTCGGGCACGCTTCCTCCAGCACATTCTCCATCGTGTTTCATGTTTCTTTGTTGCTTCGCTTCTCATGAAGCCCGTCTCGTCCGTGTCTCTGCGCTGATGTGACACTTTATCCCCTACAGCAGCGCTCGAAATCACTGGTGTCCTGAACAGGCCCGAGTGCAGCAACACCAGGCTTCTGGGGAGGAACTGGTTAGTTTTCATGTTTCACATGTTTTAAAGTGGAGCAGGAACACTAAAACTGCAGAACACCACGTTTACTGTACAGCAGGATATCAGATTAAATCTCCCTTTGTCATGCTGAGTCGTGATCTAGGCATCGTTTAAGAGGCTTCTTGAACTCGGTGTTTAATGATCCTGACCCAGGGACCGTAACTAAGTACCTCCATCCCCCCTACAGCTGTGGATCCGAGAGCGCGATACGGAGGGTTTAAGCTGTGTGTGCTGATCTCGGTTATTAAGTTGGGGCATCACTGCAGTTTTATAGAAATTGTATGCTGTTAATAATCCACTTCCTGCAATGCAGAGTGCAGTTACATACTGACCCTCGTTTACAGTTGCATTTATTATTCTAGAACATCCGACACTGGAGACTCCTTCCACAGATGTTAAACGGCTCCTCACTTTAATAAAACACCGTGTCTCCCTATGAGATCAGTAGGAGTGTCTAAACTTGCACTACTGTTTAATTAATACAGCACTGAGCACTGCACATCAAATCATCAAATCAATGTTGAGTGTCTTGATTTGCTTGTTAGCAGTGCGTTTGCTAATATGTGCGTTTGCTAGCGTTTTGTGCTCGCTGACTGCGACACCGCATCTGTAGATGTCTGGAAATGTCAACATCAAATGAAGTTCAGTTTTAATAATGTGGATAAATTAAGACGACTGATACTAAACGCCTGAACCGATCCAGCGGAATGAGCCGCAGTGACGCGTGTTTGGTTTTATCAAGGGTCACATGACCTGTAGCTATGGCTTTTAGCACATGAGAGTTAAATGTAAATTAGTGTTGGGTGGTGGGTAGTTCATATTTTGTAGCTAAAACATCATTTCCACGACTCCTTAAAATCTGTTAAGAGGTGCAGATGCTGTATTTCGTCTTAAAAAGCTCCGCAGACGAGGAAGAGCCGAGCACAGCGGCCGCTCCACAGCAGCGAGCCCTCAGTTTGGAGCTTTACTTAAAAATCAGAAAAGAAGAGATTTGGAAGAAATGAAAATCTTGCCAAAAAAAGGCTCTATTGTTTCAGGGTAAACGGCATGTAGCTTAAAATGAGAGCAAAACATGACTAGCAGGAACACGACACCCTCAACAAGGGCAACCTAAAGTTAACCTGCTTGAAGTCTCTGCAGTATTTAAAGTTAATAACTGGCTGAGAAGAAGGTCTGGGACTTCCTGCACTAGTGCATTATGGGTAACACACAGAAGAACACTACATTTGTACGGACATAAAATGAGAAGCATGATGAAGATGGTGTGTGAGGGTTTTAAAATGGCCGCCGTGTGCAGTTACAGTGAGCTGTTCCCCCTCGCCTCAGCCCTGCGCTTCTGTTCCAGCTGTGTGTTGCCTTGGAGATTGATGTACAGGCGTGTGTGCGCCTGCGTGTGTGCGCCTGCGTGTGTGCGCCTGCGTGTGTGCGCCTGCGTGTGTGCGCCTGCGTGTCCTGGGTGAAACTGGGGCTGTGGAACAGGTTGCTGTGTGAATCCCAGTCATTCGGGAGGAATGGCAGTAATTCGTGTGAGGCAGGGAGGAGGGCGCGCTGTTTAATGAGCAGGTCCTTGTGACGGTTGATTTAAAGTTCTGTCTGAAGCATGCTGGCAACTCTGGCATGAAGTTCCACCAAAAACACGTCATCTGAGCGTACGGCTTGGAAGAGGATCAGTGAAGAGAGCAGGATGATGCATCTTCCAGAACATTCCATCTCCGTGTACTGTAAACACTGTGTATCTGAGTGTGTGTTAATTCGCTCCTGTGTTGGTGTTTCTGTCTCCGAGCTGTAACACACCCTGAATGCCTCTCTGTTTATCTGCTCGGGTGTGTTACAGCTCCAAGGCTCATGCTTTAATTCATTTAAAAGCGCCCGGGACGCTGTGGGAGAGAACCTGACCCTGTCCGTGAGCGGATTTTACCCCAGCGCTGTCCTGAAACGCATGCTGGGTTGGTTTGTTTCCCTGCTCCTGAGTCATGAGTGTGTTTCATTCTCCTGCTCCTTTTCCTCATTGACTACATTAGAAGTTCTACATTTCTCTAAAGAGCTCGTCTCTCAGCTGAACTGCTGTTAGAGTTTTGTTTATTTCTTTCTTTGATCTGCATTATTAAAGTGATTTTATAGTGTTTTAATATTCTACTTTTTTTCTCTTGCAGTTTAGTTCTTTATGTTTGATGTGATGAGCTAGGAGACACTCGGTGAATAAGTCGTGCCTGTAGAAGCATCTGAGCAGCGTTTATCCTTGAAGATGGAGCATCTGAGCAGTAACCATACCGTGGTGGACAAATCGCCACTCTCTGCGTTTAAGCCGGGTCACTCGCGCAGCAGCAGCTCCGGATCGTCTCGACAGGTCAGTGTCTCCGCTCAGACTCCACTCTGCCATTATTATTATTATCCTCTGAAAGCATAATCAGGAACCGTGCTTTATTTTGTAAATGTGCAGAACTCCAGAGACTGGGAAGTGATGACCGATATCCAGTCCAATAATATCTATTCGGATAAGAACAGCATTCCAGGGAATTGTGAAGGATTCCTGATGAAAAAGAGGAAGTATCCCCTTCAGGGTTGGCACAAGGTGAGAGAAAGTGATTAAAGTAAATCCACCACAGTTAGTTTCCTGATTTCCTCTACTGCTGGATTAGTTATGAGTGGTTATTAACAGGTGACGTCCTGTCGTACTGGGGCACTTTATTAGGTTGGGAACTGATCAGATGCTTCATTTTGAACCCTTTAACCTCACAGGAAGCTCTGTTAGCACGGCACGCTCACGTCCTCCCTTTGGATCCTGCTGCATGTGTGTTTAACTCCCAAACTAATCCCGGGATCAGACTGCATGATGTTTTTGTTCTTCATGATGGTCATCATGTCGGGTTAGGCATCATGGTGCCAACAGTTCCTGCTGTGTCTTGATCAGGAGACGGGCAGTGCTGAAGTCTGACCCTGCCCAGTCATCGCTCACGGCCTCGCGTGTCATCAAGGAACTGTCGGTCATGGCTACAAAAGGAACGTCAAGGAGCAGGTTGGAGGAGTTGTCAAGCTAGGCAAGAAAATACGAGCTATTCTGACCTGCTGAGCTTTTCTTTGGGGTGCCGTGTGCCGTCCCAGACCCCACGTCAGGTCACAGGTTCGTATTCAGGTCTGAAGCTGAACATTTATGGGCCATGACACGATCGTGTGAACCCGGCTGAGTGTGCGTGGTCTGATCTGGGCCTAGCGCTGGGATCGTGTTCAGGATTTGTTTCCTGCGCGTGGTCGGAGCGTGTGTGGCGTGATTCTGCCTGATTTCTGATGGAGAGCATTGCTTCTCTGACGCGCCCTTTTAATCCTCGTTTGTAGTTTATCGTTCTGTGTTTTAAACCTTTTGGAGACAACAGACTGGAGAAAAGAGCAAACACTTCCTGGAGCATCTGAACATTGAAGAAAACGTGTGAAAAACGTCTGTGCCTCAATATTTAACTCGATCTTTACTCACATGTCCATTCAGACGGGCTATAGGATTGTTAGTTGGAGTTATTACCACCTCTCTGTGTATAGAAGAGAAAATACTCCGTAATCTTTCCCTAAAATCCAGAGATACTCCTGGATTTATTACATCTCACACACGCCTCCACATGGAGAACTAATCCCATCTGAACAGGGCTGTAGACACTCGATTAGACAGTGACGAGTGGAGGTGGTGGTGGTTTACTTACTGATTTATCTGTCTACAGAACTGAGTGATGGGACAAATATATATATATATATAGAATTTTTAATCTCAAGGAGTTTTTTTATCTTGGCTAAATAAAGGTTATTTAAAAAATAAATGCATGACAATACTGCACTGTGTGCAATATCGTAGTGTTTCATTTAGAAAAATTAAAATATCAATCCTGTCTTGTATAAAAAAAAAAAATTTTAAAAAATTTTGATTGGTGAAAAATAAAGCAGTGTTTAACACGATATAGAAATGTTAACACTGAAGTGATTGTAGTCTGCTTGGAATGAAATAGATTTGAACATTAGCAGTGATTGTTCGAGATGTAGGGGAATCGGATCGGGATATTGATGCAGTACGATGGCGTGAACCCAAACCCAGCCGTATTAATGACTCCGGACGTTCCCCTCCTGCCCTGCTCTGCACTCTGCTCCTGACCTGTGATTTAGTCTGATGGAGTTATTCTGGGATTTTCTGGCTAAATATTCTATTTATTTTTCTGATCCAGAGATACTTTGTGTTGGAGAAGGGGATCCTCCGATACGCCAAATCTCAGCAGGATGTGAGTCATCTTGTGTGGTGTTTTTTTTTTAATTGCTCTGGAACCTTCTTTTACTTTGAATTGTAACCCTGTTAACGTTCTGTTTTTCTCCTCCAGCTGATGAGAGGGAAGAACCACGGCGCTATGGACGTCAGCCTCGCCGTGATGTCCGTCAACAGAAAGTCCAGACGGATCGACCTGGATGCAGGAGATAACCTGTTTCACCTGAAGGTGCGTTCACACCTCCAGCCCACGTCTACGGGAATAGACATAAAAAAGTGTGTTTAATTAGTGTGTTTTTCTTTCCTGTTCTCTGCAGGCTAAAAATCAGGAGCTCTTCTACATCTGGATGACCAAACTGACTGCGCACCGCGTTTATAAGAAGAACGAGGCACTGAGCATCCATCACGGCTTCCTGCAGGCGCTCTCGGAGGGGAACGACAGCACGTTACCCGCCATGGCCAGTCTAGCTCACAGGAACAGAGCCATGATGGACACGGTGAGAGGAAGTCACGCGCTCACGCCACTCTACATCACATTCAATCACGTGGCCGTCCCCTCACGTGTTCAGTTCCACTTTACATCCCTGATGTCATTATATATTATTGTATGTTAAAGTGTGTGTATGTGTCTATATAATATAATATAAAAAAAAAAAACAGGAAAAAGTAGTAATCCTGTACCTGGGCTGCTTGTTGGGGATTTTGGCTGAAAAACACTTTGTTCATGTTGAGGACCGGACATGCTAAAAACAAACTAAATAAAATAACACATGACTTATAACGATGATATTAAAATGACTCGAGAGAGGACTTCTGTTTATATCCACAAATAACGCCCATCTTTATGTGATGCAGCTGAACTTTCTTTAAATTACAGCACATTATAGAAAGAATGCGCAGATTTCACATTTTAAAGCAGCGGTATGTAACTTTTTTGGAGTTTTTTGATGGGAATATGTTACTAAAATTATAGAACATTTGATAGCATGAGTTGTTTTGTTTACTTCCTGTGATGTAAAAGTGTCGCCGTATCCTGATGCACGTTAGACACACGATAACGGTCATTAAGACTGAATGTTTAAGCTTCACCTTGCATAATGATCAAAGGCGCAACCCTAGGCGCAGGAAGATTCTTGGTGTCGTAGATTTAACAAAAATAACTTGTATGAATTGAATAATCAGGGCCATGTGGTCCGGTTAGACCTGTTTCTTTACTTAAAACATCTATTAAAGTGACACTTGGACAGAAATGGCTTGCTGTCTGTTAGCTTTGCTGCTGTTGCAGTGGGATTTGGTTTTAAATAAACTTTGTTCCACCTTTAAATTTTAAAAATAAAGTAGGCAATTAAATTTTTTTTTAGGGAACAAAAAAATTTTGACTTGAAGATAAAGATAAATTAATCAAATTGAACCTGCCCTAAGCTTTAACCGATCCATGATGTGCAGTACAGCAGACTCCGCCCCCAAAATAAAAAGTTCCTTTTATAAGGAATGTGTTTATAGATGATTAATGATTATTTTTCTCTCCAGTTTCCTCAGTACCAGAGCTCGGCCTCCGTGTTCCAGCCCGCCACGCTGGGTTCTCCGTCTCTCGCCTCGTCACGCGTCAGCAGTAAAGTCTCCGCCTGGCTTCAGCAGACGCAGCGAGCCGACATGTGCCAGCAAGGTTCACTGCTCCTCTTATTCACCTTAACACTTCACTTTATTTTCTGATGTTCAGTAATTATTCACTCCGATCTCCAGCTCAGTTTGAGGACGACTTAGTTTTAAAGATTCTGCTGTTTTGTTTTTTTTCCCCCCAAAATGTTCAGATGTAACCATGCTAATGACATTCTAGTGATCTGAATCATTTTTATAAAAGTAATTAGTACACTTACTGTAAATCTCTAAAGTGTGTAAGAGTATTATTTTCAAAGTGAAAACTTCACCCAGTAGCAGTATATAAAAACCATCTTGAGGAAAAAGAATGAGGGGACATGATTATGTTCTTCACGTGATCTTCAGGAAGTTTGGATGATGCAGCTTCCTGTTGTGGAATATTCCAAATAGTTCCCGGGGTGAATGTGTTCAGGTTACAGGGCTGAGTTAAAGTGTTCTTAAAAATAAATGATAACGGCCGCCTCGTGGAAAGTGACTTTTTAAGCAGCAGGTGTTTGATTGGCACCTTATTGCAGCAGGAATGGGGTTTTTAATGATTTCTATTTGGAGATTTAATTGTAGTTGTAGTGGGCTGAGATGGGGGCGGAGCTTTTAATAAGATTTTATTCCTGTTTTAAGTCAGGGTTATTTCCCCGTTTAAAATGTCGTGCTGTTACACAGAATTGTAAAACCATGAGCTCGGCACCACAGAAACGCCGGCGCGGTTATAGAATCTCGCATCATTAAAATCCTGTCCTTAAAAAGGTCTTCTCTGCCCTGGGGCTGTCTTCATTCCACTGATCTCTGCATAAACAGCCTTCTCACTAAATGTGACCTTTTGACCTTTGACCCCTGCAGAGCTGGCCCGCTGTCAGCTGGACCTGGCTGAACTCGGACGTCTGATCCAGAAGTTGCGGTGCCTGGAGGGAGAGCAGCCCCTCAGCCACATGGACCTGGAGAAGAGGATCAGCATGCAGGTGAGCAGGGCGTGGCTCACGTGTAGCTCATCCTCCACTGCGCGCGTGCGTGCATGTGCGCGTGAGAGTAAGTGATACTGCAGTGGGTGGATTTTGTACTTCATTAGATATGGTATGGACAGATACACACACTGTATATAATTATTACACATTAGAATGAAGGGTATTTGTTATTTACATGTAGCATGGATTAATATAAACCTGGTTTAAAACTGTTAAACTGACTATTGTGTTCATTTTTCTTATTGGACTTTTGATGTCTTTCTTTTTATTTACAGTTTTTTTTTTTTTTTTTTTTTTTGAACTTGCATATGTTTACATAATTTGTTTAATCGTTTTTATTTATTTAGTGGTGTATTTACTTATGTACATATTACTTTATTTGTGATTTAATATTCTGCCCAGCTGAGCGTTTGGTTGTGGGCTTTTTGTTTATAATTACAGTGCAACTCTTTAACACCAAAGACTGAAGTCCAATAAGGAAATGGCTCTTGCATGGAAACTGCAAATAAATAAAGTTCTCTCAAAAGAGAAATGAAAGTTTTCCGAACTGTGAAACCTCAGCGACGTCGCTGTTCTGCTGAATGCCAAATTTAGCCAAAATGCCAAAAAAAAAAATTTTTCCTCTCTAAAACACTCTTGAAAATTGCAGCCCAAAATGTATAATAATGAAACATGAAGCGAAGTCTTTAGACAAACTCCAGTCTGGATGTGTGTGTTTAGTGTCTGATGTCTGTGTGTCCGTGTTAGAATCTGACTCTGGAGAAGCCGAAGAAGAAAGTGGGGAAAGTTTGGGGACACAATCGCACGATGTCGCACGGCATGGTGAGTCTCGCACCTCTCTTCTGTCCTCAGATTAAACATGTGGTGGTTTATATTCACCGTATCTTTAATAAATACTAATATTTCCCTCTGTGTCTCTCTCAGCTTCCTGCCAGTAATCACATCAGCTCCTTTTCCTCGTCCTCTGGTCTCGGGGCATCTCTTCAGTCCATCCCAGATCATGTTTACTCTCAGCTGTCCACTCCGGGCTGCACGTTGCCCGAGGGAAAGCAACTCCAGCAGGACATTTACACCGTGTCTCAGAGAGGTGTGTTCACTAATCACATCACACATTAAACATGAAACCCTCAGAGCTTTCAGGAACTTAAGTGTGTCTGTGTGTGTCCCATCAGTCCACAATTCTCTGAAGTCCATCAACGAGGTGTTTATGTCGGAGCGTGAGCGTCTCACCCAGGCGTGGGCCGGGCCGGACCTGCGGCAGTCCACCTCTGACCAGCTCGCCTCGCTGTGCACCACGCTGTCGGAGGTGAGCACTAAACGGGGTGTGATGTAGCGTGTACGCTAAATGATGATCTGAATCTATAGCCACATGCTGCTAGTATGAGGAAATAAAATCTCTTCATGGGTTTTCTCACCATTCTTGGAGATATTTAGCTTAAATTGTGTTTTAAGACTATTTACAATTAGACTTCCTCATTTATCATCCATTTAGTAAACCAGGCTAAAAACTCCCACCATTATTTAACATGTATGAAAGTTTCTTTGCCTTCATGTGTACAGGTTTATAAACCCCACTCAGCTGTTAATTTCGAGCATGTTCATGTGTCCATGGCCACAAAACTCTATAAAGGGCAAAGTGGTGAAAAGTGCAGTAAATCTGCAGCCACTGCGGCGTCTCTGCCGTAAACGCGTGCCGTTACAGGGTGCCATTACTTTTGTCCTTATTGACCGTCTAGTCTTTTTTGTCATAATTTATGGATTTGTTTTGGAATCACTCCCTTGTGTGGTTTTAATAAACAAGAGATTTAAAGTCGACAGAGTAATACTTGTATAAAATCAACACTTATTTGATTTGGATCGAGGTTCACGTGAGCGACTCCTTAGACACAAATGTAGCCAAACTCAGGATATGAATGATTCTTTTCAGCACATTGATGGTGTAAATGCTTCTGCGTAAGATTTATGGATTAATTCCTTCGTATGCTGCGTGATAAAGGAGGTGTGTTTAGAGGAAATTCATCTGCTTTCCTTCCTGCATTTTCTGGACTTCGGGTCACGCCTGTGTGTGAAACTAAACCTCCAACTCGGAGGAGATGAACCAACTGGTTTGGGCGTGTGTGTGTTTGTGTGTGTGTGTGTGATTAAAAGCCAGAAATGTAAAGCATGCAGCAGTATCGGCCCAGGTATTCACTCGTGAAGTGTGTTTACTTGCTGTTTTTATGCGTTTAAATCATTCACTGAGTATAAAAGTTTGTTACAACTAATGAAACCATCTCCGTGTCGTTGGGATGCAGCTGTGATGTCATAAACGCTCGTCCCTCCTTTTCCTCCTTCTTAAAGTAACGAAATTGGATTTTTGATTCCTGCCAAGAATGAAAGCAGTTGTGAGATTTGTGCTGGATGTGGGGGAGGTTTCAGATATTTTAAATACTTATGATTGTAGTGTTGTGACTCAACAAATTTCTCTCTCTCTCTCTCTCTCTCTCTCTCTCTCTCTCTCTCTCTCTCTCTCTCCAGCTGGAGCTGCAGTCTCGTCTCACTAAAGTCCACTCTCTGTCCCTGTCCTCTGATTCCACTGAGGAGTCGTTCTGCACAGTGCAGCAGGATCAGGTGAGTTCACATCACACAGCTGTTTATAATAATCTTACTGTATTTTATAGATTATTAATACAGTGTCGTGGGGATGGTTATACTGTACAGATCATGTAAGGCTAGACATGGTGTGTTTAAATGTATAATAATATAACATGAGAAATAATAAAGTATGTAAGTAATCAACACTGTTTATAGCTACATTTAATGTTGTGGAAATTTTCCGAATAAGCTGGTTCATGTTGTCACTTATAGCAGCTGTAAACAGTCGTTCCCTCACCTGCCTCTCTTTTATTCTCAGAAGTGAATAGTGTTCATTTAAAGCTGTATTAGCAGCTGGCATTATTAGCATTACTCATCTCTATATATTTACTTGTTGTTGATGGACTTGTGAATGTCGCTCCTGTCAGAGCTGTGAGACGCGCAGCAGGCTGTCCGTGGCAGAGTCCATGGCAGAGTATCACGACGCGTATGAGGACATCGTGTCTGAGAACCTATCAGAAAACGAAGCTTCTGACGAGTCGGGACTGAGCGACGTCACCACAAGCAACTCTGAGCCTGAGGATGGCCACGGTACCTCGTTACTGCTCTAATTCATCAGATTTAATGATCGGTCACAGATAATTCTCATTTATACATGCCGAGAAATGCTTATGTGATTTATAGAGCTTTAATATGCACTTGATACGAGTGAGAAATCTGCATTCTACATAAAGGAAGTGATTATAATTCTTTTTAAGGCCTGCTGTAAGCATGAACCCAAACTGATGTTCTTTCCTCCTGTTGATCATTCTGTCCGTCTGGGTGTCGCGGTGCAGCAGCGGTGAGCATGAGGTACCGAGCGAGTGTGTCGAGCTCCCCGAGCGTTCCCTCCAGCCTGCCGAAGGAGTCGGGCCGGCGCACGGTTCTGCCCGCACCCTGCGCTGAGAACAGCCACATCGGCATCCTCTCCATCCTCTACAACAACATCGGGAAGGACCTGTCTCGCGTCTCCATGCCCGTCGCTCTGAACGAGCCGCTCAACTTCCTGCAGCGTGTCAGTGAGGAGCTCGAGTACTCGGAGCTGCTGGACATCGCTAACCGAACAGACGACCCCTACCAGAGAATGGTACGATCCTGTACGATTCACTGTGATTCAACATGATCTGATTCCTTATAGAATGTTCCAGACTATTCAGATCATACAACTCATATCAACTTGTATGATTCAGTGTTCTACTGAGTTTGAAATGATTCAGAATTATTTAATATCCAATATGATTCAGTATTCAAGACTATTTGATTTAATTCAATTTCACATGAGTCAGTGTTGTCTGTAATTTTATATGATTCACTTCTTTCATTTTTCTGCATGATGATTATTAAATATTACCTATCAGTTGAAACCATGATTCTAATTTAAGGATGTATGTAAGCGCTTTTTAAAGCATGAATGCAGCCTGAAACATTACTGTAACTTTAGCAAAGAATTAGTGATAATGTTCCAACTCCTAGTTAAAGTTACAGGGTAAGTTATATTAATGTAGTAAACTTGTGTAGGAGTTATTTTAACATTGTGCGTGCATGCGCGTGTGTGCGTGTGCTTGTATAGCTGGTTTCGGATGCATGAGAGCTCTTTTGTTTCGAGGAGCTGGTGTTGGGGGAAACGCATTCCTTACCCGATCTGATAAATGAAGCATGCAGGTTAAACATTTCCTTCAGAATCTAACATTTTTGAGTAAACCTTCACGCACGTTAACACATTCTGAGCCAGGCCCCTGAGGCGGCTACATGCAGGAAAATGTACATAAATGTTTAATTAAACATATCTTTAATATTTTTTTTAAACAAAGTGAATAAGACCAGAGAGTGCTGATTTGCAGTGTAGCATTTTAAAAGGAAGTGTGTATTGTTTCTCACTCACTCACTCACTCACTCATATACACACACACACACGATTCTTTGCTTTGTTGGTTGATGATTTTATTTCGTGTGTGTTTGTGTTCATGTTTATTCCAGGTTTACATGGCAGTGTTCTCTATCTCGGGTTACGCCTGGGCCTCCTGGAGGAATCGCTACAAGCCCTTTAACCCGGTGCTGGGAGAGACGTACGAGAGCATCAGAGAGGAGCGCGGCTTCCGCTACGTCGCCGAGCAGGTATTCTCTCAAATTGCGCCCTGCGCCCTGCATTTTGGGTGCATGTTTTTAAACTGCAGTGCATTGTGGGATACCGGAATTATAGAAGGTATTCTACATTGTTGTGCACTATGAAGTGACTGTTTCTGGACATGACCTCATTACCGTGATTACTCTTAATCATGTGACTTCTCTTTCTAAAATGAAGCTCATGATATGACCTCTCTGTAGATGAGCAGTAAAGCAGTGTAAATCTAGTCGTATCATTGAGTACTGATATGTGAATGTGTATACAGATGTGATCCATATGGCTGTATGTTTTCTAGGTGAGTCATCACCCCCCTGTTTCTGCGTGCCACGCCGAGTCGGAGAATTTCACATTTTGGCAAGGTGAGTGAGTGACCTTTGATGGATAAGTTCCTTCTAAACACATGTCTGTCTGCTTACTGATGTTTCTGATTTATGGTTAAAAACCGGCTTGTTCAGTGGGTTCACTTTTTCCCTCCTGCAGATCAGAGGTGGAAGAATAAATTCTGGGGAAAGTCTGTGGAGATCATCTCGACGGGACTGGTGAACGTCACACTGCCGAGGTGAGAGATTCAGAATTCATTTTTCTGTGGTTCCTACAGCAGGCTGTGGTTCAGCTGGAGCTTTGATCATTTTTGCTACGGTGATGTGTGTGTGTGTGTGTGTGTGTGTGTGTCGCATTGCACTATCTAGGAGGACTTGGATGTACGGAGCCGATTGAAAGCTAGTGGGCGGGGCTTTGATCCCTTTACTGAGACGGCGGGATTATGGGCTATAATCTTGCAGAATTTTTGAAATGCTGTTTTATTTATTATTTATCCTTTAAAGGCTTCCATTAGCAATCTGACAGTTCTTGAATCGGCTCATTGTTTTGGTTACAGATACGGAGATCATTACGAGTGGAATAAAGCGGTGACCTGCATCCACAACGTCTTCAGTCAGCAGCGGTGGCTCGAGCACTACGGTGACGTCGTGATCAAGAACCTGAACAGTGACGTCTGCTCCTGCAAAATGACCTTCGTTAAGGTGTGTAACCTCCTGATTTACGTACGCAGCTCATCACATGCACTCGGGTTATAATAGCTTGTACCTTAGCACTGACTTATCACTGTGGTTCTCCGCAGTCTCGCTATGGCGCTGGAGAAAATAAAAATGAGGTCCAGGGTGTGGTTCTGGATCAGGTGGGGAACGTGGTGCACCGTTTTGGCGGCTCATGGCACGAAGGCATCTTCTGCGACACTCTACCCAACCCACAATGCCTCTGGAAGCCCAGTGAGTGTCGTGACTGTTAATGTTGGCCTGTAGCATGTACACGAACTCAGTCATCTCTCATGCGTTCTTACTCTTTGCTAAAACATTAAACTCTCCTGTTCCTCTGTAATCCACAGATCCTCAGCCTGATGATTATTTTGAGTATTATGGGTTCTCCCATTATGCCAGAGAACTTAACGAGCTCACACCTGAACTGAAGGCTGTCGTGCCACCTACAGACACACGGTTCCGCCCAGACCAGAGGTGTGTGCTCACATCAACCTCTGACTTTCAAACTGTACCTTTTCCTCCATGCTGATCAGTGCAGTCAGAGCAGCATAGTCTCAGTGTGTTCTGGAGCGGCACGCGGCGGCGTGGGGTTCTGGAGTTCTGGGTTCTGCCATAGCACTAATTTATATAGGAAGCAGGAATTGAGGAACATTACATTTGGATCTCTGCTCAAAATAAGTTCCAGTAAGTCTAAATGCTTTGTGTCGTTCTCCCCCCAGACTTCTCGAGGAGGGTAAAGTGGCTGAAGCAGATAAGTGTAAGGACGAGGTGGAGGAGAAACAGAGGGAACGGAGGAAAGAGCTGTCTAAGAGAGGGGAGGAACACATCCCTCGTTTCTTCAGGTGGGCCCTAGCGATGTAATTCTGCTGAATCTCATGATGACACCGTGATGGTCGTGTAATCCTCGTATGTGTCTGTGTGCAGCGTCCTGTGTTAGAGGACTGATCAGTGACGCATCATTCTGCACCTGCTATCAGCGCGATCATATATATTTATTTATTTATGCATTTGTATTGTTTTATTGGTCATGCTGCCGTGAGTGCTCGCTAGCTCGTGTAAACGTTCTGATTGTGAATCAGTTTGGTAAAGACTCATTCAAAAAGAGCAGCTTATTTGTTCGTGGGCTATAATTAATATTTTCCTGCACATCTTTTCCAACATGATGCTCTACTGCATCATGAAAATCCAGCTAATGCTAATGTGGCAGCTACAGCTTTATATGGTAACGTTCTAAAATCTTAGATCATAAATCTTTGTTCTTTTTTTTTTGTTTTTTTTTTCCCAGGAGAACGACGGATGACGCAGGCCGAGAGGTTTGGGTCTCTAACGGAACGTACTGGGAGATCAGAGAGAATCCTGGATTTGCAAACACGGATAATCTGGAATTGTGGGGAACGCAGCAGTTATAGAAGTGGGTTTTTTTTGTTTTGTTTTTTTTTAAATGAAGTGCAATATGTATCGCTCCTGATGAATGAATCATCCTCTGTAGAATCTTGTGGAATGTTGAATTGATTCTGATTCATCAGATTGCTGACTTTTAGAGGACTGGAATAAGTGATTATATTGAAAGGCATGACGATGAGCCACGTGGGTTTGTGGTGATGATGCCTGTGAGGAGCGAGTGATTTATTTATTTATTTAGATGATGCTCCTCGTTTCTCTGTCCTCATTAGCGTGGAGAAGCTAAGATTTATATTCAGTCATACTTATGTTCTTTAAAGCATTTTAGTTTTTTATCTGAGTCATTTCATTTAAACAAATGTCCTGTACTGTAAAGGGGAGTTTTGGGGGGGTTTGTGTTCACATTGAGAGTCCTGTAACTCGTACGTGACTCCTTACTGTGTGTTGATGATGATGATGATGACGCACATTTGAACATGTCTGACCTTTTCCCTGTTTCTCAGCACTGCTGATTGTGTAAATAATCCTCGTTTTGTTAAAGTGAGTTGTTTTGTTGTTAGTCCTACGTTTTCCCAGCTGGTGCGTGTGTGTGTGCGTGCGTGCGTAAAAGAGAAGTGGTGTGTGTTTTAGTGAAAAATCTCTGATTGTAGAAAGGCCTTTGTAATTATATACATTAACTGAATAAAAATGAGGGGAAATAAATGTGTGGTTTTTTTTATTATTATTAATCCACATGATTTAGCATGTACCCTTGTTAACTCTCCTACTATCTCAGAAATGTCTGCAAATAATGTGTTGTGGAGTGCAAAAGTTAGCACCCCCCTTGACGACATCTGGGTTGCCATCATTATCACCACCATTCAGTGGAACATTTTTTCCACCTGCTCTTTTCTCTGCGCTGCTGAGGTGCGGGAGTGTCTGAGGACTGGGTGATGAATAATAGATGTGTAATACGTTACTCATGGTGACAGTCATTCACAGATCTCCCAGTAGTAGAACATTAACTGATGTTAGCATTTCTGAGGAGGAGCTAGATGCATATTTAATGGGCATTGTGCATGTATTCTCATTTATATTTCTGATCCATTCATCACTTTACAAGTTCCTATATTTTTCACTACAAAAAATATTATAATACTTACATTTTTCATTTATAAAATTTTTCACTCAATATGCTTTTTCTAACGGTTGTGTTTTTTCAGGGTTAATTGTAGTCAGGACTCCGTTAGTGATCGATCAGGAGCTTAAACTCTGCTGCTCGTCATGGAGCTCTGTAAGATTAGCTTTACTCACATGCCAAGCCTTCACTGTGGTCACGGTTTATTGCCCTCTACACGACACTAATGCAGACATTTCCAGTCTTCAGCTCCGCTGCAGTATTTTTAGAACAAATCTCTCTCGTAAACCTGTTCGGCTCAGAGTGGGGTTCTAGCACAAAGCTACTTGCTGCACCACAGAAGCGGGACGTGTGGGAGGAGCTCGTTCCATGTTCATGACTGAAACCCTGTTGCAACAGAAATTCCAAATATTAGACAGTTGTTTTTTTATTAATGTGCTCAAAAGTTTACATCCCCACTTAGTCTAGTTCATTTATGTAACTGTCACATGATGTCAAATGAATTAACAAGATGAACTAGTTGACTTAAGTCATGTTTAAGATATAAAAACTTTAATATTAAGTAGTGTGAAACATCCCATTTCTCCAGAACACTGGCTTGAACACGGAATTCATACTATTTTTGTTAAATGAATTGAATTTTTCATGGCTGATAAAGTAATTTTCTTGACTTCTGTATGTGTTTATGCAAACATTGATTAAAGATGAAATTGATTACTTGGGTAAATGGAGTCCCTGATCGTACCATAGCCTGTGTAATTTGTTTAAATGTGATGATCACCAGCTCTAATGTTATCTTCACTCTCAGAGTGAAAGTGTATTAAACTGTACATTTTCCTCCTCCTTTACAACTTTAATATGTATATTTCACCTGCAAATGTGGATATTGTGATGTAATAAATGGACCATAATAACCCTTTAGCTTTATAGGTACGCTTCATGTGTGTTTCCAGGTGTGAGACAATAACGGTACTAAAGGCCAGTTTATACTTCCATACTTCCACTCGTGTACGAGTGAGGACAGCGCCTGCGTGGCCAGGAATAGTCCACCTTACTACCCTGTTTTCTGAGTAGTGTTCTTGATATTCATATTATATTAATTATAATAAAACAATTAAAAATAAATAAGTAAAAGCAAAAAAAATTGACATAATATAGGTGGCGTATTAATATTTATATTTACATCCCCCTGCGATATGAAGAGATTCATGGCGTTCAGAACAAAATTCTAAAGATTAAACTGAGCCGTGGTTGATGACCTTTCCAATATGGCGGACGCGATGACGCAGGGCCCCGGCTAGCACACCTGCGGCTAATCTGAAACGCTGCACCTCTTCAACTGATTGTAGTACTTGTTAATGCGCGCGCTCAGAGCTGAAGCGTCAGAAAAAAGGGCGGAGTTCAGCGGCGCGTGCGTGATGGAGATTTGTGACCTACCTCGATTTTGATTTCAGCCTCTGAGCTGTAACATACGCGCGCGTGCGCGCTGGCGGTTGTGATTTATGTGATTGATGATCAAACCGGAAGACGCGGGTGACGGGTGACGGCTCGGAGCGCGCGCCCCTGAGCACCGTGAGTAAAACACCGCTTTTAATTTGACATGTGCGAGTTTAAAGCTTTACAGAGGACATGGGGATCCACTGATTTTACTGTTTCACACACACACACACACACACACGCACACTCTCTCTAATGAGGCTCGCGTGCTGATCATGGTCGTTGTTTCTGTTTTGCGTCATCGTTATTATCTGAGCATGACGACACCTGATGTGATGTGATGTGATATTGTCGTGTGCGCGCGCGTGCATGCATCAGCAGCTCGATATGTATCACTACAGCCCTGCGTGCTGACCGGACAGCAAATCCAGAGCGCGTGCCAGGTGCACTTTCACACACATTATTGCTTTGCATTGATATTTAGCCTATATGTAAATTAAAATATAAAATTCTTGAGCACTCATGCATAATGTGCACCCAGCTGCTTCCATTTAACCAAATGAACCCAACGCCAAAATTATTGGCACCCTTCATGCCCATCTCATACATAGGCTATGTGCGACATGGGAACATTAATGATGGCTTTATTTAAACACACTGTTTGGTCTGCACTGTACCCCTTATTATAATGTATAATAATTTTGTGGATTTATTTTTTTTAAGGGTGTCAATAATTTTACCACATACAGTCCTGTGCAAGAGTTTAGTTTGTTTTACAGTCTGCCTTAATGTGTCATTAGAAAAGACATATTACATTTATAGATTATATATTTCCATTGCATTTGATTTTATATACAGTATCTTTATATTAGAGAGATTTTTATCTTTGATTATAAAAGATTTTACTTTCAGATACAGAAAGAAAACTTTAGTAGCTTCTCCAAGAAAGCAGTAACAATTTCTAACTGATTTCTTTAAAAAGCTTTAAATATAAAAGTGCATGAGGGAATCTGAGAGAATTTCCATCCATCCATTCATTATCTATACCGCTTTATCCGTCTGGGTTGTGGGGAAGCTGGAGCCAATCCCAGCAGTCGTATCGGGCGAGAGGCGGGGTACACCCTGGGCAGGTTGCCAGTGTGAGAGAATCTATATAGTTTAAAACTAGGGCTGTCAAAATTAACGCATTAACGCGGCTTACTCCATCATCATGATTAATCTGATTAAAACTTTTAACGCAATTAACCCATCTGCAGCACAGAATGACTCAAAATCCCTGAAATGTCTGTCAACGCATTTCGGCCAGTTTGTCCAAGTAAAGTTACCTTCGCACATGGGCAGTTGATCTGGTAGAGCCAGGCAGCAGAACCAATCAACTCAATATGGAAGATGATAAACAGCACATTGGCCCTCTCGATGGGAAATTTGAGT